>JAUMHM010000071.1:5480519-5504171 GCA_032362435.1 Melikaiella ostensackeni | reverse complement strand
CACCTATTCGTCACCTATTTTCGAAAAAAGATTCACCTATTCACCTTTTTTAACTCCAATAGGTACTGTGATGACTGTAATTCTATGCTAAAATTTCAGATTTTTCTAAATACCTAAAACGCTTTAGGAATTTAGAGAAATTTCCTGAAAATGGTCTTAATTCCTGAATAAATCAGGAATTTAGAGGAAAGGTAACACCTGAATGGAAGATTTTCCTGACCCCGGCATTTAGCTGATTCCTTAGGTTTTTAGCTAAAACCCTAACTTTTGTAATTACCTACGACATATACAAGTTCCAAACTCTTGTTTCTCGGGCGTCTATAGCATGTTTGATATACGCAGCCGTACTGATGAGTCCAGTTGGCCGATCCGGGACGAAACGCCGGATTCCTTCGTATTTACTCACTGCAACTAAACCTTTAAATAAAACAAGTTCGATGTAATTTTCTAATCGCTTCGTTGTAGTGGAAAAGTCTTAGATTAATAGAACTTTATCATTAACAGGTGCCCACAATCACAAATACTTCTTGGGGTTCCTGACGTCGTTGCTGGGCCTATGTATAATAATTTTGTCCGCAAGTGTTCAGTATTGGCAATTCGAATGCTGGACGAATTTAACGCATGGTCACACTGCGGATAATTATTTGGTCGCAGCCGCGACTTGTGATGCTTGGGTCATGTGGGTTATGGCCAACACTACTCTTCATTCATTTTGGGTCGGAACACTCTTGGCTTGTCAATGTTATCAGGTGGGTAATAAATTATTTTTTCATTAATTAATTCTTACTTAAATAATGGTGAGTAGATTATAATGATTGTATGTAAGGTTTCGAATTTCTCATTCAATAGTGGCAATGTAATTCCCCTAAGTTCGGGTAACTACACCTGAAAGACAAATGTGAACGGTAATAATTTAAACTTTGAGCCTGAAAATATTTCTGTAGGAAATATTCAACTAATGTAACAGTAATAAAAATTAGCATTTTAAAACTATACTGCGAAACCGAAAATTCTCATTAAAACAAGATTAAGAAGAGTACAAGCGGTAGGTAATTTATGGTACTCATCATATAATAAAATTCGTACCCATTTTGACAAATGAATTTCTCGGGACATGTTTTAATTGAATAAATTATATAAGGAAGCAAAAAAGTGATCAGTTTGCTTGCAAGTCTAAACACTTTCCAACTGCCAGTCAGGGAATAAGTAGAGTAGAATGCAGCAGCATAACAGGCGGACTTGTCAATAGGTGAGTATCAAGGTATAATTCCGTGAGTACCGCAGCTGAACTTTAGGATGCTATATAATTCCAGCTCTAACAGAAATTACAAAGTGGGGTGATAAGGAATCTTTGTCTCCAGCTACTTAACTTTAGAGTGCTATTAAAGATGACGAATTTATCACTTATTTATCTTGTGCTTCAAAAAAGTCGTTTCTTTCAGCGTTATTTTATGCAAAGCCCTGGACGAGCTGGAAATGGATTAGTCTTACGAAAAATTCCGTAATAGTAGACAATAGACAGTAGAGCTAATATAATAATAGTACTGATAATACCCCCCATTACACCACCAAGCAAGTGGTATATGGAGAGACTCATGGAAAATGCTATTCAGAAAATGTATTAGTACGTTCATCTTCGAAACTTGTTGATGGGTGCTTGCCGCCCGCTTTACAAACTAATTTTTATGTATAGGAATAGTTTAATATTCTAAACAAGAAATTATCACAAGTGTTATTAGCATTAATATGTCGAAGTTTTAAACTGGAAACGTCAAAATGTTTAAAGTAATTAATACTAATATTTTCTTAAAATAGATCATGATTTTGGGAATGACGACAAATGAGCGAATAAACGCAGGTCGCTATCGTCACTTCGACAAGGGAAATCCTTTCCATCGCGGTGCCCTACAAAACGCAGCTGATTTCTGCAACTGCAGCTTCTGTGGCCTAGAAGCCAAGCCAAGCTCTGATTGGCTCCACAGCTTCGACCTGAAGCATAGCGTCGAGAAACTGCCTCTGCTCACCACCAGGGACAACTTTCAGTATGTCTAGAGAATACCAAAATGTATAAAAAGCGGAGAAGTTGTTACCAAAAAGTACGTATTATACTAGGATAAGAATCCGAAGCCGACGCACCATGTCATCCATGCTTGTGCTCTTGTGTAACCAGAAATTAATCGAATAATTTTGAGAGAGCCAGTTTCTTCGCCTAATGAACTTGGACTTATTGAAAGAAGTCTAATTATTATCTTAATTTCAATTTTTAATATTCAATTCAATCTAGATCAATTTTTTGGGACAGTTAAGAAGTTCAATTTTAATTATGGATTTTCTGCCTCTGACTTTCGTTTGAAATAAATCGAGTCTCCCTAAAGTTTCGCTGAGGGCGAAGAAATTGACTTAAAAGTTTGCAAGGATCAAAAGACTCGAAACGCATATCTTATAGTTAAAAGTTAACTTGAAAAGAATGTTTCAATTACTCGAGATTAGTGTTTCTTACTTCTGTAGAACTCTAGTTCCATACTTCTGAATGTTTTTCATTAGCTTATTCAGTGCAAGATAAAGTGTCCATTTCTAGCCTTTGAACTGTACTGTACAACAGTGCATTATATGCCACTTGCCATAAGGATCATTTTGTACCTATATTCACATATTAGACGACCCTTATAATAAATGGCGCATAATGCACTGTTGTAGAGCACGCTTAGTTTTTAATTTTCACTCTAGATTATTGAATGCAAGAAGAAAGGACATTTTGCACTTATCTTTAAAAAATTCATAATTGAGGCATTCGACGTTTCTTATAAAACTGAAGAGTTTGTGTCAAGTTACACACTTGAAAAAAACTCTGACAGTCGTTTGTTGATATTGATTTTATACGATAGGCTATTCAAACCTGAATAATTTTTTCTTCAAATATTGTTCACTACTTAATTTTTCACATTCTTGATACATATCGTTCAATACTTTAAGTACACGGAGCCTATATTCGTACCAATAAAGGTATGGGAAAAATGTGGCCATTCGTACCACTGTTGAAACGGATTGGTTCCCCTTTTCTAGATCGCCCAGTCCCTGTCAATAGTGGTGTGCGAATAGACACATTTTTATTGGCACGAATATCCGCGTGCATAAGTATATTCCACATGCTGTCTCAATTTATAATTCGAAACCCGGTGTATCGATTCCAGAAAATTCGTCATTCACATGCTTTCACAGAAAAAAGGTGGTCGTGTAATTTTTGTTGCGGGTAATTTTCAGGTAGGTAAACTTAGATTTTTTCGCATCGAAACAAAAAAAGATACAATAAGTTGATATGTTGATTATATCCAATGTGTGGATAAATTTTACCACGTGAACGTAATTTTTGTTGCTGGTAGTGAGTACTCTGAAGTCGAGTAAAGATTACAATTTGTTTTTTTTTCTGTGTTATTGGTTTTCAATTCGACTCGAAAATTTTATTCAGTTTTAATTGTTTTGCACATGTCTGGTAAAAAGTTCAGTTAAAAAAAGAGACGTATATGTTTAAAATAGATAACTGCTGCTAGAAAGTTGATTTAAGTCTCTAATTTAACATGATCTATTTGATTCGTGAGCACACAAAAAAACAATTAGCCAAATGGATGAGAATACGAGAAAGCCTGTTGATTCGACATAAAATGCCTCAATTGTTACAGGATATAACAAATATTACCACGTTAATCTTGAAGTTAAAATTTTGTAGTCCGTACGTTTTTAAAAGAAAAATTGTTAAGGTTGACTATGATGGTTTACAGAGTGTTCTTTCTGCCTTCTTCGTGTTGTTTGAAAAATTCTAAACTTCGTATTTTGTATCGAATCGTAAACAGTGGATTTAGATCATTGTTAAAGTTCTCTACCTTTAATGTCCTACCTTAAAATCACAAAATTTATACTACGATTAGAGAAGAATAATGAGTGTCATAAAATATTGCCGCAATGTTAGTTGGCTTTCGATATTTTTGCAGATTTTTTTACTATAGCGTTGGCCGTTGATATTATGGTACCATCCTTATATACATTCCACATCGACTCGAAGAGCGATTGACCGGTTAGTTGTAACTGTTGTAACCGTAAGTAACCTGACGATACAATTTCACTCACCCAAAAGAAAATTTTATTTCGGAGGTTTATATAATGTCTGATAATACTGAGAAGTATGTCTTCACAGTATTTTTTCCCAATTCTTTTCAAGTAAGGCGGAAGATATTTTTTTATGATCATTTACTTCCTGACATCTTTTTAATTTTTCGAAAATAAAATAATTAATCCATTTGATGTGCATCACTCAACTGAAGAAACTACCAAAACGCCCCATCTTTACATTTAGAGGCGCTGATTTATTGCATGTGCACTGGTATCACTGACACTTAGAATGAAGTTGTGTTTGCACACACTGAGCAAATGACTCAAAATGGAGGAAATTCGTCGTTTTTCTCGCAAGATTAGAACAAAAATAATATTGAAATCTTCAAATATTTTTGTAGCAGTTGTAAATTTCATTTAGCTGCTTCACTGTACCCGATAGCTAACTTCACTTCATCGAACGCTGGGTACCCCTTCAAGTATGAAGATTTTCCACGATCCCTCTCAAAGAAAAGATTTCATGGAAAATTTATGGAGACGAATCTCATTTTTCAATTTCTGCAATAGCGAAGAATTTCACGATAAATGTTCTTAGTAAAATATGTTGTATTATGCAAAAGGAATGAAGTTAGTTAAATATTAATGCTAATTGCGACTCATTTTTTATCTTGCCTGCTTTATTATTTAGATTAATTCCTTTTGCAGAATAAAATATATTTTCGCTAATAAAATGTTTTAGAAAATTCCTTTATTGCTGTAAAAACTGAAAAATAAGATTCCCTCTTATACATTCTCATTGTAAAGTAGATACCCAGCGTCCGATGAAGTGAAGTTAGCTGTGGGCGTAGTGAAACAGAGTGCTTAGTAGAAAATTCTCCAAATCGTCTGGAAATGAAAAAATATTATACAAGACTAAAGCAATTTATTTTTCTTAATACTAGATATATACTTATTTTTCCCCATAATGCGATTCATATTTTTGAAAAATTGATTGAATTGGAATTTTTTGAAATCTATACTCTGAAGATAATTTGGGGCATTTTTAACAAATTTAATAAAAGCTTGAAGTATTTTATCGATCATTATGTACTCCATTTTTATGAGATTTTACCGGACTTTTTTACTACCAGAAGATTGATTGAAAACTTCCATTAGATTTTCAAGAAAGTTTTGATTCCCAATACATGGAAAAGTATGTAACAATGACTTGAATTTCAAAACAATTCAAATAAAAGTAGAAATTGTTTTGTCAGGAAAGTGATTACTCATGCCTTAAGGCGCTCGAAATTATACAAAGCGCGAGTCGCAACTGGTCGCAACCAAATCCATTTCAACATGCAGCCCGACTAACATCACCGATGAAATATGTTGTTTTCGAAAGCAAATACGAGGACACGTATTTTACCGATTTGAGAAATAAAAAATCTCTCCGCGCCACGAATCACGCAAATTTACGACTTAGTTTTGTTTCCACTCTGTAGCTTGTATTAGCTTATATCAATATAAGGAGGAGGAAAAAATTCTCGTAACAACAAAAATGATTTTCTATTATCAAAGACGCCTCCGACCTTCTGTTAATTTTGAAATGTTTTTTTTTACCTTAACTGTGATTTGACTGGAAAACAAAATGAGCAGAATGATTCATTTTTAAATAGTTTGAAATTATTTTATCATTTTTCAAGAAGCCACTTTTAAAAACTTTTATTAGATATTACGTTATCCATATATTATTTACATATCGACTGTCCCGAAGAATAAGTTATAACTAATTTTTATGAAAACAGAGCGTATCAACTATATTATTCTTCGCTAGAGTGTTGTATCTTCATTTACAAATACACAGAGATACGACACTCTAGCGAAGCAGAATATAGTTAATACATTCTGTTTTCGGAAAACTTTGTTAGTGACTTATTCTTCGGGGCAGTCGATATACATGTAAATAGCTTCAAAATTGAACCCTTTTCGAAGTCAGTCCAAACAATTTAATGATAGTTTCCTGCACAAACGCAAAATATTAAATTTAAACATTTTGAATCATTTTAAAAGAAGTTAATATTGACGAATTTTATTATGGAACTTCAAGTAAAATCTACGTGGATCAATTTCATGACTTTTTTTTTATTACTACTACACACAAAGAGCTTCAATTGAAATGAATTCCCAAAGAAGGAGTCTCGCGAGCCCCTTTATTTGCTTGGAAATACAATACACCTTGCTTAAAATGCCAGATAGAATCCGGATAGAACCCGGATAGACTCGAGACTCTATCGGGGCCTATCCGGAGTTAACTACGGGTTTTTTTGCCGGGTTTGTATTCGGGACTAATATGGGACTCATGCGGGATCTTAGACGGGACTTATGCCGGACACTAAGAGGTTTCTATCCGGGTCTGTCCGGGACTTATACTTGTTTCCTTTTTTTACGGTAAACTCCCAGACAGGTCCCGCATAGACCCTGATAGACGCTTCTTTTAAATTTGAGTCAATAAATTTTCTGTTTCCGTGTCCCAAGTAGATCTCGGATAAACATACACTGTAGGACTTGTTTCTATTTTCGACGGTAAATCCCAGATAGCACCCGAATAGACGCTCCTTTGGAACTTGAAGTAAAGGAATTTCTGTTTCCATGTCCCAGCTAGATCCCAGAGAGACCCGGATAAACTTACACTGTAGGACTTGTTTCTTTTTCCGCCTGTAAACTCTCCGACATGTTCCAGATACAGCCAGATAGTCGCTTCTTTTGAAATCGAGTAAATGAATTTCTATTTCCGTGTTTCAAATAGGTCTCGGATAGACCCGGATGAACATACACTGTATGACTTGTTTCTTTTTTCGACGGTAAACTCCCCGACAGGTTCCAGATAGAGCCAGATAGTTGCTTCTTTTGAACTCGAGTAAATGAATTTCTATCTTCGTGTTTCAAATAGGTCCCGAATAGACCCACATAAACATACACTGTAGGACTTGTTTCTTTTTTCGACGGTAAATCCCAGATAGCACCCGAATAGACGCTCCTTTGGAACTTGAAGTAAAGGGATTTCTGTTTCCATGTCCCAGCTAGGTCCCAGAGAGACCCGGATAAACTTACACTGTAGGACTTGTTTCTTTTTCCGCCTGTAAACTCTCCGACAGGTTCCAGATACAGCCAGATAGTCGCTTCTTTTGAACACGAGTAAATGAATTTCTATTTCCGTGTTTCAAATAGGTCCCGGATAAACATACACTGTAGGACTTGTTTCTTTTTTCGACTGTAAACTCCCAGATTGCACCCGAATAGATGCTCCTGTGGAACTTGAAGTAAAAGAATTTCTGTTTCCGTGTCCCAGCTAGGTCCCAGAGACCCGGATAAACTTACACTGTAGGACTTGTTTCTTTTGTCGCCTGTAAACTCCCCGACAGTTTCCAGATAGAGCCAGATAGTCGCTTCTTTTGAACTTGAGTAAATGAATTTCTTTTTCCGTATTTCAAATAGGTCCCGGATAGACCCGGATGAACATACACTGTATGACTTGTTTCTTTTTTCGATGGTGAACTCCCAGACAGGTCCCGGATAGACCCAGACAGACGCGTTTTGACTTAGACAAAATTAATTTTTGGTTGCGTGGACCGGATAGATTCTGGGTAGACCCGGATAGATGGTCAATCTGGACTTTGCTAAAATACACGATTGGTGTGGTGTCCCTGTTAAAACCCGGATAGATCCGTTTAATTTCTGGATTGGAAAAAATTAGCCATATGGAGCCGGGATAAACCCGTATACAAAATTTATGCGGTTTCTATCAGGGTCGTATCTGGTTTCTATCGGATCCTATTGACAGACAAAATTAATTTCCGCTTCCGCGGCTCGGATAGATTCCGGATAAACCCAGATAGATGGTCAATCTGGACTTTGCTAAAATAAACGATTGGTCCTATGTGGCATTTCAAGCAGGGCACACAATTCTCCGTTTAACTTCAGTCTCTAGTATAGGCTTCTATGACCGTGAGACTCTTCCACAAATTTCTACGATGTAAACAGTCAGGGCCGTATGAACAATTTCCAGTAGGAATACATAATATTAATTAACTGTATTTTGTACAAACGTAGATTCTTGTTATCATAATGTATGAACATTTTTTAATAATGAAGACTAATTAATTTGCTTTGTCTGCACGGAACCGCTGAACGCCACAGCTCTCGCAACGCCTCCCGCACGTCCCCTTGGATCCCCTCATCGAGGAATGCGAGCCGGTGGAAATTCTAAAAAGTTGGTAAATGCAGGTGAATTAAATCGAGAGTTGAGTGTATTATGATTATTCCCTTGAAGTTAGTCAGCTTGCATGGTTGGAAGTAGATTCGGTCAAGGGTGACTCCACCGACAATTTAGAAGATAAGTGAATTGTACTTTATTCGATTTCTCTCTTTTTAAATTTGTATTCGTGCGAATATGAAATACTTGTTTATAAAATCGCTGCTCAAGTAGAAAAGTTATATTAATTGCGTAGTCAGAATTTTCTGTTAGAAAGAAAATTATCTAGTGTGGAGTCAAATGCCGAAATTAAAATTCGGACCTAACAAAGACTTGTTCGACTTTTATACTTTTAAATCATAAGATACGGATTTTCGCATCTGCCATTATTTAAAAATTTTAATTAGGTTTAAAACCACATCTTGTAATAAAAATATGTTGATTGTAAAAAAACTGTACTTTGAAAACTGCTCTCTAGATTCGTGAACAAATTTGTAGGGTATATTTTGCAATTTCGAATAACTACATTCTAAATTTATTTGATAATAAATCAGGATTCAGATTTAAGTTTTTTATTACTAGCGATGGTATTGCGTTCTAGTGAAATTGTTTCGAGAGAATTTCGACTGCGCTCAGGATGCTTCGTAGAATAGGGAAAAATGTAAGGATACATCTATCTTTGCGACGAACAGTATTTCACGACTGATTAAAATATTTCGATTGCAAAGTGTTTTGTAGAAGTTAATCTGGAATCTGCTTTTAAATTAACTGTATAAAAGAAAAGTGTGTTTTTTTTTACAAATTTTGGACTCGCAATTTTACTATATTTTTCTAAGTCTTATCTTTTACAGTAATAATATGATATTTCCTAATGAATTTGTGCTTAATGTTTTGTCTTCTAATTAGTAATTTCACGTGTATGTTCCTCATAATTGAACTTACGTATATTATAAGAATGCAAATTTTCGTGAAAATGTTGTGAACAAAATTGAAGTGTGAGATAGATTTGCTGTGAATTTTTAAATTATCATTTTATTTATGACAATGCTTTTTTTAATATGATGAGATTCATGCATCTATCGCTGAGCAGCGAAGCTAGTTTCATTTTCCAATTCATTAATCGCATCTATCATTTGTATATACATATATGCATCTCTGTTGTTGCTAATTTATAGCTAGCTACTGATGATTACATTGTTCATTATGTTTACACAGTGAGCGACTTCTCGGTGAAAAGACTTATCAGAAAAATAAATTGTGAAAAGCGTTCAAAAATGTCTACAACATGAAAATATTTCGTGTTTACAATTTATTTTGGAACTTTTCTGTACCTGAGGAGTTCATTCATTTCTACCGAATGAATAAGTCAGACTTAAGCCCACGTAAGACTAAAGTTGCTAAAAGGCGACTGTTGGGAGATTATTAGAAGTCATTTAAACATGAAAACAAATATTTGTGATATAAATATTTTGGAGAGAATTAGCGGATGGCAAAGTCAATCCAATCTAGCGAAGAAAATTTCCATGATTCAATTCAATTTCAATTCAAAATAGACGAATCAGGTGAAATTAATTCTGAAGTTCATTCATGAACTACATAGCTGATTTTAGTCACGTCAATGGAATTGTGTAGTTTTATAGATACTTTTGGAAAGATTTTTTTCCGTTTGCTTCTTTCTGTAATTTTTTAATTTTGATGGCATTACATTTCAAATTTTTTGATTTTGCAGGTTTCCGATTTTAAACTGCACAACTTGAAGACTTCTGACTTGATATTGTACAATTTTAATCCATGAATATTAAAAAATTATTCAATTTTCAACGCTTGGAGTTTGCAAATATTCAATGAGAAACATTTAAAATTGAAAAATGTCCAGTTTTAAATGCTAATTACTGAAATTTTTGTGTTTGAAATAAACTATTCTTATTCGGAGATTGTATATTATCTAAGGCTTCGAGTACTAATTTATATGTCTAATTTTGAAGATTACTGCTTTGAAATTGTACAGTTTTGAATGTTCCATTTTGAAATCATGTCTAATTTTGAAGACCTTTCAGAATGAAAGTTATTCCCTCTTTTTTAATTGTTAGATTTTAATGGCAACCGTGATTATTGTAGTAATTAATTTTTAATTATATGACTGAAGCTTGTTAACTCCTTGTAAATATGATTAACATAATTTTCTTTACATCTGATAACTAGTCTCACCAATTTTTGAAATAATCATGAACAGAAGAATTTATAATAAATTCTGTATGGAATTATTAATAAATCTTTCAATTTCCTCTTTCCAACTTCTTTCATCAATATTTTTTCTTTTGATTCAATAACGTAACTCTAGCAAATCTATGTGTTAACGTTTAAAAGTAAAGTTATGGAAAAGAAAGGAACCTATTGGTCCGTACACTTGTTGTGAATTTTCTTCGCCAGTGAATTGATGCCACTTTTTTTAAACAATATTCTTAGTTTATAGAAGTGTGGCGAAAATCGATTCGTAACTTAGCGATTAGTTTTGCGGATGAAAGAATGTGTCGACTCGTATATTAAGCGACAAAGAATCAAGATAAGGATATTACGATGATAGAAATAAGGAAAAAATAAATATTACTAGTAAACGATCTGTTTGTCAAAATCACTGAAACCTATTTAAAAAAAGCAATTACAGAAAACAAAAAATCGAATAAAAATGTCTGTGACTGTATTCAGGTTGCATCAGTTTTAAGCCCCTTTGACAGTTTAGTTATGCGTTTGTATTATTTCTTGCCTTTTCAGTTTCTCTTTTTAACATAATTTCACCTATATGGGTGGAGAGGAGGAGTGTCCGTGCTCAGAGTCATCGGAACTCTCCAATTTAACGTCTTTAGCCTCTGAACATTCAAATTCGGATTTTAAGGAAGAACCGGCGGATAGAAAACGTAAGACCTTGGAATAGCTGTTTCAAATTTGGATATAGACATTTTCTGTCAAGAAGAAAATTATATTTTCATGATTTGCATTTTGAAAGCTCAGGGTGGCCGTGAAACGGAAAACTGGAAGATGACCGGAAATTTTTTGAGAGGGGGAAAAACATAAAAATGACAGTGAATTTATTTTTTAAACGAGAATTTTAAATATTTTTAGTAGAAAACCCGTTCCAATCACTTCAAATGTCACTGACTTGATATCGTATGAAATTATGCAATTTTGAGTGAGTTCGATTAGAAATTCACTTGAGTCTGGAAACTTCAATCTGTAACATTTTCAAGTATGAAATCATTCACTTTACAATGTATTATTTTTATTTCACTTGAAATCTTTTAATTCTTTTGAAATATATATTTTTTGAATTCTTTGAATTCTTGAATTCAGGTGTATGTGCACCATGTGCACCAAAACTGCTAGTGGTTAACCCCTCGAAATTGAACTACTACCTCAAATTGGAATAACAAAAAGTTGAATGATTTTTCAATAATTGCGAATCGTTAAAATTTTCGAGCTCTAAATTTTCCATTCTAAACATTACAATTTCCCATTGTTTTGTAAATTTTTCATTTTAAACTGAAACAATTTATTTTAGAAAAGTATAAATCACAATTCTAATTTAAAAAGTGTTCAGTTTGCAACGAAGTTTAGGATCGTTCAATTTTGAATGTTTCCAATTTAAAATTATGCAATTTCGAACGTTTAAAATTTTTTTTTCAGGATTAAACCTATTTTAATTAGAAGCCTTCCATTTATACATTATTGAACGTTTGAACTCGAAATCACTGTTTTTTAATATTTGTCAAGTTTTCGTTTTAAATGTTTCAAATTTCAAATTTGCTTTCTTGCAGTTTAGCGGCCACCCTGAAGCTAGAACTGTCGTAATTTTAGTGAAAGTTTTTATTCCTACTACCTATTCAAATGAATGGACTCCATTATTTTTGTAGACGATGACTGCAACTACCTTCCTGCAAATCGGTTCAATTCAGTTTCTTGCCAAGCAGTGCCCGAAAATTTCCTGAAAAAAGAACCAACTCTCTGTTTTTGTCAGACTTATAGATTGTAAGGAACATTTTTTTTTCAATTTGTTGAAAACTAAGGTTCTAAAAAATTAGTTCACTATTTGTTGTTGGAAAAAAATTATTAGGCTAATGAAAGGACATGAAACATTTAGTAATCATTATGGTGTCCTAAAAAAACCCAATATTTTTTTTGTATCACACATCTCCCAAACGTATTCCATTTAGTGAAAAAAATTAATTTGTATTTTTTTATTAAAAAAAAAAATTGAACCACGGTCCTGGGGCCTAGTTAGCCCCAAAAGATTAACGTTAATTTCAGTCAAACTAATAAGTGTTTGGCAGGAAATACGACCGACGGTACCAGACGACAAGGAAAAAACTTGCCTCAATTAGACCAAAAATACTACCCCTAATCGTGAAAAACTACCCTTAATATGGGTTAAATTTTAAAATATTTTATTTTACACTTTCCTATATCTTACCAAACCATTTAAGTACTAAAATATGCAAAGAATTGCGTAAAAAATGTTCAAAATGCGCAATTTGATATTTCAACCCCTATAAAGGGTAGTTTTTTACGCTTAGGGGTAGTATTTTTGTTCTAATTGGGTCAATTTTTTTTTTGACAGCGTCTAGTACCATAAGTTGTATTTCCTGCGAAACAGTTATTACTTTTACGGAAATTAACGTTGATTGATAGTTTCAATCATTTTAGGGTTGTTTAAGGTCGTAGGATCGCAGTTTCATTTTTTTTCAATAAAACAAAAGTACGCATTTTTTCACCAAATGGAACAAGTTTAGGGGGTGCGTGACCCAAAAAAAAAACATTGTGGTTTTTTAGGACACCATGATGTTTATTGACTTGAAAATAAAACGGTTTAATTTGGTAAAAAAAGTTTTTTGAAATTGTTATTAATATTAAAGTACAGTTTTTCTTTTCGAAGGGCTGGCGGTAATATTCCAGTGAATTTTAATCCAGGTAATGCTTCGATTTTTTTTTGCACAACATTATGTAATCAGAAATAAATAATAGGCCTTCCTCAAGAGACTCCACCTATGTGGAATCGAGCCAACTGGAAATGGCCTAGATCCGGATATCTTAAGAAGAAAGACAAAACTTACGAAGTAAAACTCAAGAAGAAACATTGCCAACATTATCCTAAGGTTTAAGTATTTTAAATATCAATTATATTACATTTTTACTTGCAAAATCGTATTATTATAAAAATACTTTTGTATAAAATTGGACAACTCCGATAACAGAACCCATTTTTTAATATTTAAAAAATTTGTTTGAAGACAGTAGATACTTAAACATTTTTCCTTACGTTTAGTATTAAATTAAACAAAACAATTAAAAATGTGTGCAAATCAACTTTAGGAATCTTACAATTTTCCGCAGATTACACAGTATATTTAGAATATTTTTATTACGAAAAGGATGGGGAAAAATTAATTAAAATTTTTATGGTTTCTAGCCTTACATGTTTTGCGAAATATCTGAAGGAATTCCACGAAAAAAAGAAGAGGTGACAAATCAGAATCAAGAAGAGTCCCTGGAACCTGGAAAGGGAGAACCTGCAGAAAGGATTGATATTTATTATTTCGATCATGGAAATTCGGCGTAGGTGGATTCTATTCTCAATACTTTAAACATTTGTAGTAGTCCAACCGTTATACTGAAGATATTGAAAATTTTGATGTCAAGGTTTCTTTTGAAATTTGTATGATAGAGTTAGAGTACTAGCTATTCATTATATAGTGAATTTTTTTAATTTCTTTTTAATTATGCCAATTTTTCTTAAATACTGTATTTTTTAACTAATTCAAACATTAAACTTCTTTTTTTCTGATTCTGTTAAAGAGTTTAGCACTCTTTAAAAATTAACTGGAAAATTGAAATAATTTTCGAAATTAATAAAATTGCGGTTGTTTTTCTGAAAATCAAAATTTCCAATTTAAAAAGAAAAATACGTGAAATACTAAAACACTGAAAAGTAGGTATTATAATGACGTTCTTTTCAGAATTAGACACTCAACATTGCTTTATTATAGTTGAGAAAATTAAAAATTTCAAAATGGAAACATCCAAAATAAAAAAATTTTAAACAGAAATCGCAAAAATTTGAGAGATTATAAGTTTATGTAATATCAAGTGAAATTTTTAATGATTGAATAGATTTAGCGGATAAGAATTGATAAGGTTCCGATCACAAAAGAAAAATCGCTTGTCATTTTGACAAAAAAAAAAAAAAAACCGTTAAAAATCAAATTATCTCACATTGGAGATATTGAAAATTAAATTTCGGCCACCTGGTGCCATATGACCATAAGACACAAAATTTTGTAACCGCAATCTGATATGCGTAATTCCAATGTTTTTTTTTTAAATTGTATTCGCGACCATTGGCAATCCGTTGGAAACGCTTCTTTATTTAAATAAATTTAAGGAATGATTTTTTGCAGCCCCTATTAGGAAATTGGGGTCATTTCAAAAACACTGTTCGACATTTTTAGACTTTATGTCCTATAAATAATTGTAGCTGATTCTTATAGGATTTTTTTCGTAAATTACGAATACGCTGAGAAAACCGCTTTAGCGTTTCGCGTTTTAAAAAAACGGGGTTAAAAGGTAAAAAACGCATTTTTAGCACTTTTTGGAAGCCCGTAAAATATTATTGAGATATCCTTGAACAGCCCATGTGGAATTAAATCAAAGCTTGAGACTTGAAAGCTAAATACACTTAAAGTTAAAAAAAAACCTAAAACATTGTTAAAGCTATTATACCAAAAACTAAAGGACATTGCCATGGAAACGTTGGGAACCTTTTTTTAGATCTACAACTTTACAGAAAGAATTTTTTCCAAAAACTCAGTATTTGTTCAGATGATTTGAAAATATTAATTGAGAAACATGAACGCTAAATGCCTATTTTTTTAGTTTAATCTGATAAAAATAATGTGCGAATACGAAAAAAGAACGAAATCGGAGAGGGCTCAAAATCAATTTTTATTGGCACCCCTCCTTTATACGGTAATTAAAAAAATGTAGAATGTCTAAAGAAAAATTGTTCAACAAATCAATAAATATTGCCTTTTTGTAGATATTACCGAACAACAGATTCACCTCCGATAGTATCATCAGATAAATATGCAGAAAAATCTGAAAATGCAGCGACGCGTTTCTGGGCTGAGATTTTTGGAACAGTTCACATCGCCTTTGCATTTGTGACCGCTTTCATACTTCAACTTCTTCGTTTCCTACTCTACAGTATGGTGAGACCACTAACAGTAGGAATTCTGCAGATGCTTGCGGACTACTTTATTAAACCCCTGTTGTCAATCGTCTTCAACGCCTTGATACAGCCGTTTTTAATTCTTTTGTACAATACGGCCACTTCGCTGAGAGATCTCTGTGAACCGATAGCAGAAGCCTTAGGCTTTTTTCTCAAAGAAGCGGCAAATGTTCTCAGAGCCTGCAGAGCCGTGGAAATTAATCAGAACGCTCAAGAAAAGGAAAAGAAAGTTATAACAACCTGCACGTGACATACAAAAAATAAGGTAAAGAAGAAATCCCTTTTAAACTGAAGAGGCGAGTATCTTCAAAAGCTTTTAATAGAGTTCTTACACAAAAAATAGGAAGTTTTTTGAAAAAAGCGGACTTTCAGGGAAAGAAGAAACAGTTGTGAAAGTTGGATCACAACTGAAAGTAAAAGTAATTAAACTTGAATTTAATTTACATATTTGCAAACATAAAAAATAAGTTTGCAAACTTTACCGCTTTCAAAATCAAATCTTTTTAGATATAATAATTATTTTTAATTTCGAATAATTACAATTTTTGGAGCCTAATACTGGTTTTAATCACTTCGTCCCCTGTTTTGAAAAAGGATTCAAATTAAAAATGGTTATTTTATGCATATAATGATGTTTTTAATTTATTTTTCAACTTTTACGTGGAAAATATATATACGTATATATTATACCTATACGTAACTCTATACCAACCATAAGGGCCCTTTATAAATAAAATATCTTAAAAATTCTGAGAAATTTATATCTTACATTTCCAAATTCCTACCATGTTGAAAAATAAATATTATATAATAATTATATATATATATAAAATATTCGAACCTTTTCAGTTTAAATGTCCTTTGATGAGGAAAACTTTCTAATCTGTCCTATTTTTAAAAAAAGAGACCTAAAATTTCCTTTCCTTTAAACTTTACACTTCGTTCAATTTCGTTTCAATTTCTTTTAAGGTTTGATTAATTTCGAATATCAAACGTTTTCAAAAATGAGATTTTCATTTAATAAATAAATGATTTTCAGAGCTATTTATTGTCTATTTTTAATTAACAGAATGCTACACAAAATTCACCGGGTGAGGGGGGATTTTTGGGACATGATTGTTGATTGAAATTCGAAAAATTTTACGTTCCTATAAGGCCTCAATTTTAAACACGCCTAAAAATTACCAATCTTTTTTTTATAAATTCATAATTTCCTCTTCATGTAGTAAACAAAAAAATGAATAAGATGTCTTTTAAATAAAAGTCGTTCTCGATTAACACCAGGTATATATTTGGTTTAGTTTTAACTTTACAATATTAATTATCATTTCATTGTTTCATTTTTTATACAGAACAAATTTTTCTCTCACTTTCACACTCACTCACATAGCAATTAACTTTATCGACAATAATGTTTCGGTATTTCACCCTTTCGACTCTTTCGTATATCTTATGCCATTTAATAAATTATGTACAATCTCACAAACAACAAACGGATGAACCTAATTACATCGTATAATTCACACTTTGCTATTTACAGGTACTACTATGTTTTTCTCACTTCAATAATCCTCGTATTTTTTACAGGATCGCCCTCTATGCTCCGATTTCATCGCTCATTCTTGAATGCTCTCGTCTTTCATTTTTAGAACAAAAGATGGTGTACTGGTAGCATCACTTTGTCTCAGGAACTGCAACAACCTTCGGTGTTCGTTCCGTCTACTAGGTGGTCGTAGTCGATGTTTCCTGGAGGGCCGTTGTTTGCGAAGAACTCGCCGATGAGTCACCTTCAAATAAAAAGTACATAAACATTACTTATAATTATGTTTAAAAATGCAGTCGATGTTTTCGAAATTGAAATGATTAATTAGTCTTCAGGGTGTCCACTGGACCGAAAACGCCTGAAATGACTGAGAAGTTTTCAAGACCGCGAAAGAACCAGCAAATCACAGTGAATTTACTTTTTCAAAGTCGCTACACAAGGATCAGAAAAAAATTTCCGACAAATTAAATTTTCAAATTCAAGCCCTCAAAACTAAATACTTTGTAATTTAAAGTATTCAAATAAGAATTTTGAATCTAACGAATGTAATGCGGAACAATTCTAAATTTGATGGTTTAAAATTGAAATTTAAACAATATTCAAATGAAAAACAATAAAAATTGTACAATCACAAAATTGAACAATTTTATATTCAGAGCAATCGAAATTCGACAAATTGAAAAAGAAGCAATGAAGATTCTTCAACTATTAACACTTTCAATTTGAAACAGTATAAGATTGAATAATTTTAAATGTCTGACTTTTCAAGGATTCAAACTACAAAAATTTCAAACACTTTAGATTACAGTTCAATAACGTTATGAATTAAAAATTCTTGAAATATTAAGGTCTTGAGGTCTAAATTATACAATTTTGTAATTTTTTTATTTGAAATCAAACAATTTTGTACATTTTCATCCAAATGTTATCAATTGAAGCCATATTTTGAAAGGGACACTAAAAGCGATTTAAAAAGAGTGACCAAAACTGAAAAAGTTACTCGCTGGCAGACTTGAAAAAGGCATTCAAAATTTTACATTCCAAAATTTTTAACGTCGCAAATAAGAGACTTAAAAATTAAATCATTAAAGAAATAAGAAATTTAAAAATAAAAATTGAAGCCTTGAAAATTAAACGACATTATAATTAGTCTGTAGAATTCAATAATTTAAAATGAGAAGGGCTTGAAAGTGCAAAATTTTTCTACTGAAATAGTCAATGGATACGTTCTTCTACTAAAATTAAAAATTTACAAAATTAGCGACCAGGAAATCAACTTACTATCACTTAGCAATTTAATCCCGGTCTCGAAAAATTCCCGGCCATTTCCCGGTCCAGTGGCCAATCTGTTTTTGATCGCTATAAACCTATCCATTCATTTTAAATTTCAAAAGATAACATAAAATTATGCCAGACTGTTCGTACATTTTTAATTGTACAATTTTGAATACTTATTCCAAGCCTGCCAGTGACTTCTGATTCTCACTTCTTTTCCTTATCTCCTTTAGCTTTTTCCTTTGTCGCCAATTTTTCTAATTGTTAATAATTTAAAGCCCCAAAGGACTCGGCACCAAATGAATGGAAAAGGCCTTTTGGTCAAGTTCGGTTTTCTTATGCTTCATGTGATGCTTACCAAAAGTCGCAGTGAGACATTTTCATCGAAAGGCTTTTTCCATACATTTTGTGCGAAGTCCTTTCAAATTTAAGGCCGAGAATTAATAAGTTTGAACTGAAAGCATTCTAAATTGAATACTTTTGGATTAAAATATACAAAATTGCTTGATTTAAAATTTAAGTCCTTCAGCATTAAATAATTTTTGGATGAGAATCAATAACTTAAACAATTTAAAATGAATAGCGTTTGAAATTCAACAATTGTGAATTGAATTCTTCAGATTCTACACATTCGTTTCAAATAGAAAGTCCTTATAGTTGATTAATTTTGAGTTTGAAGTGTTCAATATTGAACGTTGAATAAGTTTAGATAAGAGACATTAGAAAAAGAATTTGAAAGCCATTTCACGCATAGCCTGAACCAGTTTTTACTTGAAAGTGCATGTTAAAGTTTGTCCTTTAGAAATTATACTTTGAGGATGCCTCCTAAGTGTTTTTACACAATATGAAAAAATCGATAGAGTAAAAATAACTATTTTTGTTATTTTATTAAGTTTATATGTTTTTTCATAGAGAATAAGTCATAAGTGTAGTTTTATTTGCTTAAACTCTTCAAGTTTTACGTAAAAAAAAGGTCCAGAACGATAAATTGACCTTCCGATTCCTTTTGGATTTGAAAAGTCATGTTGATAAAAATTAACGTTTCTAGTACACCCAACGTATAAATTATATAAGACAGGAAAAAGTCAATCAAATTATTTTTCATTAAAAAAATTTGAAAACATTTAGTTTCCTTGAAATATCCATTTCCTTTCACAATATTTTCAACTAAAAACATGTGAAATTGAAACGTTTAAACTTGCATACCACATCGAATAGAAATATTCAGAATTGAAAATTTATAATTTGGAAATCTTCAAAATTGAAACTGATAAATTTGAATTGCTAAGAAATAAAAAACAAAAATATTTATAATAATTGAACAATTTTGAATTTCACAGAGTATATTTTCAACCATAAAATGAATCAATTTTAGCTATAGAAAGTGTTTCAAACAGCCAAAAAATTGTAAGCGTTCTAAATGGAGCAATTATAAATAAAAACTATAAATTAAAAAAAAAACTCAATTATAAAGTGGCCGAAGTTGCAAAATTTATATTTAAAAAATTCAGAAATTGTTCAACTTTAACAATTTAAACAACTCATTTAAACAATTTTCAATTAAAATCATTCAGCAATGAATATTACTAATTATTAAGGAATAATTAATTATTTGTTTAATATATTTAGAAAAAAATTAATATTCTTTCACAATAATGAACTCTTTCGCAGAGTTCTTCTCTGACATCTTATCCGGTAATAAAAAGAAGTTAAACATAGTTCTATCAGAACATTTGAAGGACTGCTTTATCAATTCTTTTAACCAGAAATCACAATTATTTAGAAATTTGAGTGAAGACTTAAAATAAAGTCAGACTTAAAATGAGCATCCAATATTGAAAATTTTACATGTTGTAACGTTCAGAATTTAGCAATTGAAAATTAAGTCTTTTACAAATGAATAATTCAAACCTTTAAAATAAACAATTTTCAATATGTGAGGTCTTAAAAATTCAACAATTTCGAAATTGGGCAGCCAAATGCAAGAATCATGCAAACGTAATATTTCAAACTCAAACTTACAAAATAACCAGTTAAAAATTTGAAGTGATTAAAATTGTGCAATTTCAATTCAGTTAAAAATCGCATAGTATCAAATGGTATCAAGTAACAGTTAAAGTTATAAGAATATATAATATAATATAAGATATATAATATATAATAAAATAAAAAAAATTAATATAAGATATATAAGATAATATAAGATAATAATAATATAAGAATTTATAATCGTTGAAGTATTAAAACGCTTTAATTTTTTAATTGCAATGCTTCTGAACGATTTGACAGTGAACCAAAAAAATGTTCTAATTTGAACGCTTCCTATTTAAAATATTGTACAATTGTAATTAAGGTTTAAATTCAAATTTTTCCATTTCAAGCGCTCCTAATTAAAATTTGTCGAAGTTTAAACATTTTTATCTGAAATTATTCAATTCTGATCTTTACGAAATAATAACAATTAAAGTATTTGAAGGTTTTCATTCTTGCCTTCAAATTTAAAATTGCTCGGCCATGAAAGTTTTCAGTTTTAAACTGTCCAATTTTTAACATTTGAGTTTAAATTGTTGGTATTTGAAATTCAAAGTGATTGGATGAGTATTTCTTTCTACCGGTCTCAAAAAATTCCCGGTTCCTTTCTCCAGTGCCCCCCCCCCCCCGGTAATATAATATTAAAAAGTCAGTCCTTACAGGGACTCGTCTTCTCAATACAAAAGAAAAGTAAAACGTACTTTTTTCACTTCGTCCATGGGAGACTGGCGACTTACCCAGGAGGGCAGCTTCCAAGTCACCGAGGATTTCTGTCTCCTTGGGATCGATGAGGTTAAAGCGTTGATTGAGGAGTGTGAGGTGGGCGAAAACGCAGTTGAGGTGAACATGTAGTCCCAGCAACGCCACCTCTCGAAAGTGGCAGTGGTAAATATGTGCCACTACGTGGTAAAGTAACCGCAGGATCTTACGTACTATCGACTCAAACGAGCTGGGAAATTCATTCGCTGAAACGAAAAAAAAAAATGATTGCAAATAACTTTCATTCACTTTTGAGACGCAAAAATAGAAGATGATTTAAACTTAAGCTAGTGCTATTTCCAGGGTGCTTTGAGGGGAGATATTGGTACATTGTGATTCATAACATTATCACTTACATCATATTCATTTGTCTCGTATATTAATTTGGGCCAAGTAAAAATAATACATTTATCGATTTCTGAAGTAGAACATAACGTATTTAAAATTCCACATGAGAAGCAGTTGTAAATAGTTTTGAAACAATGTAAAGAAAATTGCCAACCAAAATGAAAGCTATTTAAATATTTCGAATTCACCTTGAAAACTGAGGAGTTTTTTTCATTATGTTCTATTATTTCTGTAATTTTTAATTAATTCAGCGAAAGAATAATGTAAGTTGGGAAGAAGTTCGCATAAAATGAAGGTAATTTGAAGCCATAATGTCAGAATTGCGTGAAGTTAGTTTTATTGCAAATACATAAAAAAAAATGAATATTGTTAGTCAGAATTATTAATTCGGCTATTTTCGCGATAAAACTGAATTTTCACGCAATTCTGACATTATGGCTTACATCACCTTTATTAATCTCTAAAAATTTTCTACTCAACTCATTGTTTAGCTAAATTAAAAGAAAACTGAAATACTCCGACAAAATAAACAAATTTCTCTTCATTTCATTCTGATCTAAGAACATTTAAAACCCCCATTTCATTTATTTTCATCAAGTCCAAAAATCGCCAGTGTCTCTTTTTAAAATCACAAATATCTACATTTTTAATGACAAAATTCATATCTAAATGTACATTGAAATATTGCCAGTAAAAGTTGTGTAAACGCCGTGCGATGTTTGAAAAATAGAAACTGAAGGTTATTTAGTATTTAGTTTTGCTTCATTTCTTCACTTACCGTACTTTGTAGGAAATATCGTTTCATCGCTGACCGTGCGTTGGGTAAAAGTCATCACATAGTCAATATATTGTGGCGCCGCCACTCTCGTCTTCTTTCCTTTTTCGTCAAACCATAAATATGTTCTGCAAAAAAGATACAATATTCCAGTTAACATAGAAATATCGAAATCTTTAACTTTCTCAAATTGAAGTAGAGTTTATAGCAGTAGAGTCTTGCAGTTTATTTGACGAAAGTTTGGAAAGTTTGAAATATCAAATTTAAAATAAATCGACTACTTAAAAGTCATGAACGATATAAAAGATTCAAACTTGTATGCATGTATGCATGACTGAATTGCATGTATGGAAAAATTTATTTTGCAAGTGAATCAAAAGAGAAGTGCCAATAAGCATTGTATTTTTGGCCCAAAGTATATGGACACTCTATTTTTATTAAAAAAAATTCTCTCAATTTACCTCATAATTCCCCAAAACAGTTTCCTGCCTTTTATTTTATTTGCAAAGAGTTCATACATTTACGAAGGTTGCATTTCTTCACAGAGTTGAAGGGACGAACACTCGTTAAAAACTTAAAATGGGCCATAAATATTGAATACCAACTTTCAAGCACGAAAATTACTGTCAAAGACTGGCCAAATTTTTGTTCAACATTGCCAAATCTAAGTGTATATTTCTAAAGTATTTTCTGGGTCATGTAATTAAATCTCATATAAATTGAAAGGAGAAACAAAAACTATTTACGAATATTTTTTTAATTTAAAGAAAAAATGTATACTTTGAAGACATCCTGAAGCTGAATTAGGATTACACTTTAAAATCACGATCAGACACGCTTTAACATCAAAAGTGTTTTTGAATATTAAAAATTTTGAACACAGAATCTTGAAGATCTCAATTATAAATTGTTAAACTTCAAAAGCTATATTGATTTAAAAATTTGCTTATTTATAAAGCTTCGGTCTACAATGATTCAACTCTTTGTGTTTTCAATATAAAATTGTTTAATTAAGTATCAAGGATTATATTTTAAGATTTAAGTTAGGAAGCGTTCATTAATTAGGTAAGGTAACAAAAGAATAAATGTCATATTGATTTTCGTTGATCATAGCCTCATCACTCTCATATTTATTCTATTGTTTCTTACGTAATTAATGAACACTCCCTTATACAACTAAGAAAAATTAAAATTTGAAATTAAAAAATCCTGAATGCAACAATTAAAAAACTGCAAAGTAGTTTGGTGGGCGCGTTCATTATATGGTGTATCTTTAATTGTGATCATTTCATGAACACTGTGCTTCC
>JAUMHM010000071.1:5426489-5440007 GCA_032362435.1 Melikaiella ostensackeni | reverse complement strand
CAGTAGTTCGTACTTTATTTACTTTTTTCACTGTGCGTCACTTTTTTCGCTGCGTCCGTCTACTTTTTTCACTGCGTTCGTCTACTCTTTCCACTGCGTCCGTCTACTTTTTTCACCGTTGCCCGAAAGGATCGACACTGCGTATGCGCTACGTCACCGACAACAAATCGGTCACTTTTTACACAAAAAACGGGTGGAAAAGCCAGCACTTTTTTGCGAATTATAGAAAAAAGCTATTTTCAACAAAATAATTTAATAACTTGCGAAAACCAAATTGCAGACTTAGAATCGATCAAAATGAACGAATATGCACTAAAGAAACATTGATCATCAACGCTGTGAATAATCTCATTGTTATAAACAAATTTTATATATAATTACATAAATCTGAGATTTGTGCACGAAAAAGAAATTTTTATTGACTATTATTGTTGCGATTCGATATTCGAGAGTTATCTAGCAATGAAAAATCTATAAATGAATAATTCATTTTGTTGTGAGCAAATTTCATGAAAAAATATTCAGAATCTGATATTTTCATACGGAAAAAGTCTTTCATACCTGAAATTGATGCGAAACGTTATGAAAATTTTACACAGTACTAAGAAGTTGTATAAATTGGGAATTTAAATTCTTAGGAATAAATTATGATTATTAACAAATACTCAATAATGACAATATCAGTTGTTAATTTTTGGTATTTTTCACAAATAGTCGAAATTTAAAAAACGTATTGCAGTAATTTAAGAGAAAAAACAACATTTTTTTCGTATGCGAAAATATTATTATTAAGTATTTGTTAATATAATTAAGTTGTAACAATGTAAATTGTAATTGAATCAAAATTTTAATTGACAAGTGAACATTGACATCTGATACATGCATCAAATGTCAAATTTATACATACATATTTCACTCGATTTGATCGAGTCTTAACATCATATTCAGAAAACATCATCGTCAATCACAGATCATCATCATTTTCAGAACATGATATCTTCGGATAATATCACCATCAATCATAGATCATCAACTTATAAAACTATCTACACATCTTCAGATAGAATTATCATCAATCATAAGTCAGCATCATTATCATCAACACGTAACACCATCTTCACATAACATACTTATTAATTACATCTCGTTATCATATCATCATTAATTTATAACACCATCTACATAACATCATATTGCGCCAATATTAATATCAATTATAGATCACAATCATCATATCCTTCCATCATCAACACATTACACCATCTTTACATCACATGCTTATCAATTACATCTCGTCATCATATCATCATTAATTTATAACACCATCTACATAACATTATTTAGCGACACTATCATTATCAATCATAGATCACAATCATCATATCCTTCTATCAAAACATAACACCATCTTCGAATAGTACCATCAATCATAGACCATCAACTTACAACACTATCCACACATCATCAGATAGAATTATCATCAATTATAAGTCAGCAGCATTATCATCAACACATAACATCATCTTCACATAACATGCTTATCAATTACATCTCGTTATCATATCATCATTAACTTATAACACCATCTACATAACGTCATTTTGCGCCTATATTATTATCGATCATAGGTCGCAATCATCATATTCTTCCATCAGTAACACATAACACAATCTTCAGATAATACCATCAATCATAGATCACCATCTTATAACACGATCCACACATCTTCAGATAATATTATCATCAATAATAAGTTGTCACTGTTACCATCAATCATAGACCATCATCATCATTTCGGACTCAAACCAAATCTTCACATCATAGATTTTTTCAAAACTCTGGCTACATATTTGTTTGGTACAGAAAATACAAATGACAAAGATTTTACTCGAAAAAAAAATGTTTTTGAAGTTTTTGAACTTTTTCTATTTCGGACACTTTTTGAGTCTCGAAAACACGAATTGCACCAGTTTACTAAAGGTTGTACCGCTTAGCTAGGCTTCAATTAATTTAACTGAAACTTCTTTTTTTAGTGTAAAACCCCCCGAAAAATCCAATTTTTGAAGTCCGAATTGATTCCAATAGCTCCTGCATGCTTATTTTTCATGTTCTTTGAATAATTTTTTTTTTTTAAACGATTCCCAAAAAAATGGCTACCCTGATTTTCTTTGCACGTCATTATTTTATACTTCGAAATGTCTTTCCAGAGAAAATTTTTTTAAATCTTCGAACTTTACATTAATTCTCTAAAAAAAAATGTGTTGGAAAACATGAGAATTTTCTTTTTAATTTCTACTTAAAATGTCATTTTTTTCTATTCAAGCGCATTTTTCTTCTTTAGGTATTAGAAATAAGTTTTTAAAATCTTTCTATTGCAAAAAAAAAATAATTGTATCGTCTTTTGAATTGATTTGAGAAATTTTGGATATTATCACTAATTAAAGGGCATCTGAATGAGTCTAGGCTCTATTATTATGATAAGAACGATTTTTTCTGTACTCTATCACGTTATTCAGTAAACCTTTGTATGAAAATATTTAGAAATAATCATTTTCTGATACACTTTAAAGAAAAAGATAATTTTCATAATATTTCCTTATTAATTAAACTATAAGAGGATTGGATTTTTTTTTAATTTCGCTTAGGAAGGTTTATTATATAAGGCCAAAAAAGTCATTTTTGAATCGAAAAGATTCGAAGAAGACATACAATTTCGAAAAATTGTAGGTTGTGTTACTTTTTTTCAACGAAAATTATCATGTTAGAACAAAAAACACCATCAAGATTCCAAATTTTCAACAATTTAAGGTTAATTTAGCTTTTCACAATGGAAATCGGTATTTTTAATAGAAAATGTTTAGATTTCAAAGATGCAAAATTTTTCCAAAATTTATGATTTTTGGATTTGCTAGCGTTTTTTATCGGATACTGACATTTTTAACCAAAAATTATTAGACTTTGAAGGTTCAAAATTTTCGAATAATTTCAGGTTACATTGTGTTTTAGACCAAAAATTGGTATTTTGAAACAAAAATCATTATATTTCGAACGAGATTTTCGAAGAAGAGTCGTAATTTTTCAACAATTTTAGGTTACGTTGGTGTTTTACATCGAAAGTTGGTATTTTCAAACATTATAATTTGAATGAGATTTAGAATATTTTAATAATTTTAGATTATGTTAGTGTTTTTCGTCTAAAATTGATATTTTCAATTAAAAAATTTCATTTCGAAGACGATTCACAACTTTTTAACAATTTTGGGTTATGCTGGCGTTTTACACCGGAAATTGGTATTTGTATGAAAAAATCATGAGACTTTAAAGAAGATTCACAATTTTGGAACAATTTAAGGTTATGTTATTGCTTTACACCAAAAATCGGAATTTTTAAAAAATAATTATATTTCAAAAAAGATAAAAATTTTTTGTACAATTGTAGGTTATGCTAGAGGCTTTTACCAGAAATCAGTAAAGATTTCATAGAAGATTTTCAATTTTGGAACAAGTTGAGGTTATGTTTACGTGTTTCACATAAAATCGGTAATCTTGAACAAAAAATATTAGGTTTAAAAGAAGATTTACAATTCTGAATAATTTTTTGTTATATTATGCCATTTTTCTGTCGAAAATTGGTGTTTCATATATTTTTTTTCAAATCATAAGATATTACAGATTATCATTATTCTTCGCAGATTATCATTCAGGGTCATTAAATTCACCATTTTTGGTTTTGTTGGCGTTTTATACCGGAAATCAGTACTTTTAATAAAAAATCATAAGATATCAAAAGAAAGATGAAAATTTAAAAAAATAATTTTAGGTCATGTTGGTGTTTTACACCGGAATCGGTATTTTTAGTAGAAAAATCATTAGATTTCAACGAAGATTTAAAATTTTGAAACAATTTAAGGTTATGTTAACCTTTTCCCCCGGAAATCGGTTTTTTTGAACAAGAATCATTGAATTTCAAAGAAGATTTACAATTTGGAACTAGTTTTTGTTATGTTATGTCAGTGTTTTTCGTGGAAGATGAGTAATTTTAATTAACAAATTATAAGATTTTTCAGATTATCACTCAATGTCATTAAATTAGCAATTCTTAGTTTTGTTGGCATTTTATATCAGAAGGCAATACTTTTAATGAAAAATCATTAGATTCCAAAGAAGATTGACAATTTTAGAATAATTTAAGGTTATGTTAATGTTTTTTATCGGAAATCGGTTATTTCAAACAAAATTTATTATATTTTATAAAAGATTAAAAATTTGAAACAGTATTCTATTATGTCATGTTATTTCTTTTCGTCGAAAATTGGTATTTAAAAAAAAATCAAACATTTTTCAGATTACTATTTGGAATCATTAAATTTACGATTTTTGTTCATTTTCTTGGTTTTTTGGCGTTTTATATTGGAAGTAGGTAAAGACTTGAAGAGGATTAACAATTTTGAATAACTTTTTGTTATATTTTGCCATTTTCTGTGTCGAAAATTGGTATTTTATATATTTTTTTGAAATCATCAATCAATCACTCGGAACTCTATATTCTGTTTATTTTTAGTTTATTTTTAGTTATTAAGTATCTGTAATAAAACAGCAATATAGTTATTGGTTGCCCGTTATGGTCATGTGACTGTGGACATAATAAACTGCAAATCAAATTGAATCAAATCGAATTAAATCATGAGATATTACAGATTATCCTTATTCTTCGCAGATTATCATTCAGAGTCATTAGATTCACCATTTTTGTTTTTCTTGGCGTTTTATACCGGAAATCAGTACTTTTAATAAAAAATCATTAGATATCAAAAAGATGGAAATTTTTTGAGTAATTTTAGGTCATATTAGTGTTTTACACCAATATCGGTATTTTTAGTAAAAAATTATTAAATTCCAACGAAGATTTGAAAATTTGAAACAATTTAAGGTTATGTTAACGGTTTTTTACCGAAAACCGGTTTTTTTAAACAAGAATCATTAAATCTCAAAGAAGATTCACAATTTGAAACTAGTTTTTGTTATGTTAGTGTTTTTCGTGAGAAATTAATATTTTTAATTAACAAATTATAAAATTTTTCAGATTAATTCAGTGTCATTTGATTAGCAATTTTTAGTTTTGTTGGCATTTTATAGCAGTTATGAGTAATTTAATAGAAAACCATTGGATTCCAATGAAGATTTACAATTCTAGAATGATTTTAGGGTATGTTAATGTTTTTCACCGGAAATCGATTATTTTAGAAAAAATTTATTATATTTTATAAAAGATTTGAAATTTGAAACAGTATTTTGTTATGCCACGTTATTTTTTTTCGTCGAAAATTACTATTTAAAAAAAAAATCAAACATTTTTCAGGTTACTATTTTGAATCATCAAATTTACGATTTTTGTACATTTTGTTGGTTTTTTGGCGTTTTATATTGGAAATAGGTAAAGACTTAAAGCAGATTTACAATATTGTAACAATTTTAGGATATGTTAACATTCGTCACTGCGAAACGGTTATTTTAAACAAAAAAATTATGTTTGAAAGAAGATTTACAATCTTAACCAATTTTTTGTTATTTTATGTTAGTGTTTTTCGTCTAATGTTGCTATTTTTCATAAAAAAAATTATAAAACTTCAAAGGATATTCAAAATATTTAAACAATAAAAGGGTATGTTAGCGTTTTTCAACAGAAATCAGTTATTTTAAGTAAAAATCATTTGACTTCAAAAATTAAACTTACAATTTTGAACAACTTGAGGTTATTTTAGATTTTTTGTCGAAAATTGGTATTTTGAACAAAAATGCAACGGTATGATTGTACAAAAATATTATGTAATAGTTCTAAAGTTAAGGTATCAATTTTCGTCAATTATCAAAAATACTGTCCTTGCTTTTATATTTATTTTCTTCTACATAATACTATGAAATACAAAAATTTTGTATTTTAAATTGAAAATTGTGTGAGAAAAATTATGACCGCGCGTTTTAATATCCCAGGATCTATGTGGAAAAATTTAATTGCAGCTTAGTGTCTGGTCTGGCCCAGGTCTGGCTCTGGTATGGCCAAAGTCTGGCTCTGGTATGGCCCAGGTTTGGCTCTGGTATGGCCCAGGTATGGCCCAGGTCTGGCCCAGATTTGGCGCTGGTCTGGTCCAGGTCAGACTTTATCTAGACCAGCTAGTATGGAAAGTCTGATCTGGCCCAGGTCTGGCGCCGATCAGCTTCCAAGAACAAAAGAATTATAAGTTCGATCAGCAAATTTTATTCACATATTTCGAAGAACTGACAAGATTTCTAAAATAACAGGAAGGGAGAAAATCATACTATCAAAGCAGGAATTTTCTTTATCACCTTGATAGTCTGATCTGACCCAGGTCTGGCGCTGATCAGCTTTCCCAGGCCAAAAAATATATCTAAGTTCGATCAGCAATTATTTTTACATATTCCGATAAACTGACAAAGTGTCTAAAAGAATGATGCAAAATAAATTAACATAATTAAAACCACTGTTTTTCCCACAGGGGGATTTACTGTGTCTCTATTTGCAAATATGTTGCGTTTTCTGAAATAAAAGCAATATAGAAAATATATCGTGCAATAGCAATACTTAAAGGGATGCTGCTCAAGATTAGGATGTTTAGTTCTCGTACAATTTCTGGAAATGAAGGGGATCATCATTACGACCCTCGAAAATACTTCTATACGTAAAAATAAAAGAGTGCCCACATGGGCATTCCGAAGCATTGACCGAAAACGATAAATGCAGATGCGAAGAGAAAAGTCCACAGGGGTGTAATAAAAGATCCATCTGCGAAATGGCTGAGCCCTAAGAACATTCGGTTGGTTACTAGTTATCGATTTTTTCGCAAGATTGCAGGGAAAATCTACACAATTCCCTAGGAGCGAGTCCCCATCGTATAATTCTTCAGCGAATCCATTTTACTTAATGGCAAACACTTCCTTCCTTCTCTGAATAATTTTTTTTCTTATTGACGAATCCTGTTTAAGAGCAATTCATTTACCTATCAAGACTAAACGAAGAAGAGTATTTCTTTTTTTATACACTCTTTTTAATCAAGGGCTCGACCCATTTTATTCTAAAAATTTTTTATTGCAAAATCTGTTGATAAATAAAACACTAATAATAAGATGTCAATAAAAAAAAACATTTATTTGATTTTTGCTTCACGTATCAAGACTAAACGAAGAAAAGTATTCCCTTTTTTATTCACTTTCTCTAATCAAGGGCTCGACCCGTTTTATTCTTAAATTTTTTATTGAAAAATCTATTAAAAAATATCACATAAATAATAGAGTGACAGTAAAAAACCCTTTTTTTATTTTTGCTTTACGTATCAAGACTAAACGAAGAAAATTATTCCCTTTTTTTCCACTTTCTTCAATCAAGGGCTCGACCCGTTTTATTCTAAAATTTTTTTTTGCAAAATACATTGTTAAATATGACAAAAATAATGGCGTGACAATAAAAACCTCTTTGATTTGATTTTCGCTACTACCTCTTCCCTATTCGGCGTATTTTGGCATAAAAAAGGACACATATGTTTTTAAAAAAATTTTTAGTTGTGCTGCTGAGACATCTAACGTCATTAGAAAATTTCCGACAATTCAAAATTTCCGAATTGGAAAATTCTCGAATAATAAATTTTCCGAGAGCTTTTAATACTACCGAATTTGTTCATTCCCGACAACAGTTAATTCCCGAAATAAAATTGTTGACATTAAGAAATGGAATTGGACGACTGGAAAATTCCGAAAAATAAAATTCCCGACAGTGTGAAATTCTCGAAGAAGAAAATATTCGATTTACAAAATTTCTGAAATTATAAAATGACCGACAATTTGGACATTTTCAATTCTAAAATTCCCGATAATGTATAATATTGCCGAATTGGAAAATTCTCGATAATACACAATTTACGAAATAAAAATGCCGCCATTATAAAATATCCGACACCATAAAGTTGCCGATACAGAAAAATTTCCGAATGTAAACAATTCGAAAATTATAGATGAATAAAATTTATAATTGGAAACTAATATTTTGAAAATAAATAAATTTGACGTTTTACTCAGGTTCTCTAATTATCCTTTTCAGTAAGTAAGTTTCTTATTTTTTCATACTGAAAATACTTGAAATAAAGAAAAAGCCCAATCTTTTTGACTTCTTATATTAGTTTTAGTAAAAATAATTAAACTGCTCAAATCTATAACAATTACAATTTCTTAATTTCAGGTATGAGTGGAGTCTTTAACCGCCTGAGATTTTTGTATAAAAAATTCAGAATGTTTTCAAATATTATAAAAGTTGTATGACATTCCTCATTTCAAATCTTTCAAGACTGTCAATTTGAAAATTTTAAATCTTACTTTTGATCAGCTTTCAGCTAGAAACTTTTCGCATTTAATTATTTCAAACTGGAAGGGTTTAGTATTACACAATTCTGAATTGAAAGCATGTATCGAAACACTGAAAATGGTTTGGTTTCATTTTTAAATTTTCCAAAATATATTGTTTGAAAATAATTATACTTTATAGTTAAAAAAATAATTGAAACCAAGGCTTTATTAAATAGTTAATTTTAACCTGAAATTTCAAAAATTTAATTAATTATTCGTAATTATTCACAAATTTAATTATTCACAAACTTAATTCTATCAGTTATATCAAATTTTCAGTTCTTATCAGGTAAATTAATACTTTTACAAATTAAATTAATCATGTTTCTTCTATTTTTCTTGCGATAAAATTGAGTAAACAATAAAAGCCTTCTAAATATTACTGTTATAAATCTGTTTAAAGTTATATCATAAAAAATTGTGCTCCTATTAGAACAAAGTTATTGCTATTTCTTACATTTTCAATCTCTTTTTGCATAAGAAAAATAATTTTTCAAAGACCAGCAACCTCTAAAAATTAATTCATCGGAAAAATAAGAAAATAGACGGTAACTTTTTTTGAGAAATGAACGAATTCATGGGTATTACCTTAAAATTTTTTTAATTGAAGAAGTTTATTTTTATAATTATTACAGTTTCAAATATTTTGAAAGTTATATCGAAGGGAACAGTTGAATCTTCAACAACAAAAAAAATGAATTATTTACAAACTAGTTCAACTTTCAACCAAGTAGTCGATTTTTTAACTAGAAGAGATGAATTCGCAACAAAAAATGTAATATTTAATAATTCAACCAAACAATATTTCAATTTGATAAATCAAACACAGTTGAATTCAATCCAAAAGAAGAATTATCGATAAATTACATGAATTTTCTAAAAAATAAGGTAAAGACCACGGTTCGTAACCCCCGACCAGTTCGTAACCCAGCAAGCGTATAAATTGATTTTTTACATAATACCATATAATCTATATTATCTACTCACCTTTGATCAAAAACAAAGAATGAATGCGTCATTAAGAAATTAACAGTCCTCGAGTCGATTGTGAGGTTAATATACGAATTGACGTACTAAGCGTAATTTGTTGTTGAAGCCAGTTAGTGTTAACTTTTACTAGTCTCAAAAAATCAACTCCTTCAGACAAAAACTTAAAAATTGTGAAATTAATTGAATATAACCTATAATCCGTAATTCACTACTTGCATTGATAAGATGGTTACGAACCGACTCATCACTGGGTTACGAACTGGCTCAAAGAGGACTTTCGGGGGTTACGAACCGGCACATCGGGTGTGTTTATTCAAATTCTTTATTATTTGATTAAAGCATCCCTAAACTTGCTTTTAATGACATTTTCGATTGAAAATGGATTATTTTTTACGTAAGAAGAAAGCTCATTGCATTCAAATATTGCTTGAGGCTTTGGAATAAGATTTTATTCTGACCAGCTTCTTAGCAGGTTACGAACCAGGGCCTTTACCTTAGTTGAGTTTTGAACTGGAAAACATAATTTTTTAACCAGATGGTTAAATTTTTGACAAAAAAAAAATAAATTTTTAACCAAAAAAGATAAATTTTCAGCCACAAATTGAATAATTAAATTTGCAATTAAAGAAATTCATTTCCAGTCAAAGAGATGAATCTTCAACTAAAAAAATAAGTTTTTAACCCAATAGTTAAAGTTTTAACCAATAAGTTGAAATTTAAACTAGAAAAGGAAAATTATCAACGAAAAATGTAATAGTTGACATTTCAACCAAAAAAGATTTCAAACCAAAAGCCTTTGAATTCCATCAAAAAATACGAATTGGCGATAATAGAGAAAAAGAGGGGAATGGGGGAAAGAGTGTGAAGTCTGAAAATCATCAGGAAATTTACTAAACGTCATGTAAGTTCGTAACGTTACTTCCTCTGACCCCCTCCCCACGTTACCAACCGTAGTTTTTGGTGCGAGCCCCTCCCCGCCTCAAATTGGTAACGTAGGTTATGGACGGCCCCTCATGTACCAAGGTGGGCTAGGGTCAACTTTAAAACAAAAGTCCTTGCACCGATGGAATTTTTTCATAAAGCTTTTCTACGATGTCTCACGAGTATTCAGTGTCAATATATGAAAAAAATCGGTAGAGGGATTCGCGAGATAAATCGATTTTTGTATGGTCATGTAGCGTTTTCCGATCAGTATGCTTTTGCAATAAATATTACAAGTTTGAAACATGATTAAATGTGTTTAATTTAAGTTAATTTATTATGCAGTTGCTAAATATTGCAACTGGAAATAACAAACTCGAAATAAAATCGATTAAATTTGTTGAAATTACAAGCTTGGGCAATAATTTTACATTTTTATAAGTAGTTCATTGAGGGTATGGAAATATTACATTCAGAAAATCCCCTTCAATGATAATTAATTCATTATTTATTCACAAATCAACCAAAATAGCCATTAAAATGAATGAAAACCATTATATTCACAAAGAACACGAAGTAGTCTTCTTGCGCACTCTGGATGATTTTTCGGAACCTTATTCTTCTCCCAAATAGGTTTAAGATCAGCATGAACAGGCTGCGCTGACTGTTCGCTTTAGAAATCAAGACCTGTTTGCATTTCGTCGCAAAGATCGGCTACATGGAAAAAACTGCATGAACTTTAGGTGCTATTGGTATATCAATCGTAATGTAGCTCTCTTTGAAAGCTGAAAATCTTCGTTTTGAAGCTAGGATCCAGATTTTCACCAAAGCAGACATGGACGTCTCTAAATTTTTCCAATGCCGTTACATATTTCAAGCATCTCAAATTATGACTTTTTAAACTCAGCAAATCGAGTTTCTCCAAAAGTTTCTTGCAAGAATTGCCGTTAAAATTCGAACTACCGTGGCATACATCACAAGTTACACAGCATGTTTCTGCACACTGAAGTGCATCTTGTTCATATTCGTTCAATAAATGTTCATACAAAGTGTTCACAACACCAATCATTGAATGTAACTCTGGTTGGGGAATGACGTCGAGAAATTGTTTATCATGAGGCGTCGAAAAAAGAGGACTATGGATGCAATTCTTGTGAAATTTTGCATCTGCTTTTTCAGCTCCTGCCAAAGACCATTGTTTATCATTTTTAAACGTATTTTCTATCGTTCTCCACGTATAGCAGGCATTCAAATTATTTTTATTGGCGTAGCACCAAGTACAAGGGTGATTACTGCTCTGCGACATCATGCCAAACAAAATATTGGCCAATTTAAAATCGGTTGCGACAATTCCCTCAAAGTTGTCGATGTTCAATGCAGACCAGAGATTGGGAACGTTCTCATAATTTTCCTAAGAAGTAGATGCGAGAGCAAGTATCATCAGTTTTTTGACACCCGAATCCTCAAAGTGTTTGGCGGAAATACCATCTTCAAATTTGTGTTTGGGTTCAGATGAAATTTCGTTTTTTGCTGACGATTGAATCGATAAACATATTTTGAGAAATCCTCCTCCACCATCAATTCCAAACTTCAAGTGATAGTTAGACAAAGACCGTTTTTCTTTGATGTACTCAATCAAACCCTCAAGATCTGCGCAGTGAGCAACTGTTTCAGATGCAGCTAAAACTTTGTCAGCTTTCACGTGTGTAAAATTAAACATTTTTGTACTAAAATATTTATCAACACAGTAGATTTCAACTGAAAGCTTTTCTTTCAAGTTTGGTTCAACAGCTTATGCATTCTTTGTGACTATGCGAACAGCTGAAGTAATGGCTATCATCTTTTTTTTGGCTAAAATGCAGACTGGTCTGTATCTTACATAATTAAATCTTCCGCAGAAAGCAACTGCTTCTTAACGGGAGGGTCGTCAACTTTTCGATTGATTAATACTTGCATATGTTTACCGCGTGACTGAGCTAATCTACGGTTCGAGATTCTTTGTCTTCATTCAATGTTCGTTTTAGTAGTAGCTTGATAAAAAGTGATTTGATTTGATTGATTAGATTTGATTTATTAATAAGCGATAACCCAACAGTACGAGTACCAATTAAAGGGTTATATGCTACAGTGAATGTATATAAATTTGCGTCTTATTTTAGTTGCTTAATCCTATTAATCGCTTGCTTAATATATAGTCATTCATTTTCTTTTAAAAAGTGTATAAAGATGTCTCAAACAAGTCCCCATTTAAAATGGCTGCTTCGTAGAAAATGTTTAATTCCCTAGGTAACCTGAATATCGGTGAGTTTTGTAGTATTGAATTATTCGTTGGAGCAACATAGAGTAGTTCAACAGACCTAGCATTCAGACGAGGGATTTTTAAGTGTAGGTAAGCTAAAATCTCTGGGCAGTCGATTAGTCCTCTTATTACTTTGGAGATATATGTTAATGATAACATCAAATGTCTGTCCTGAATTTTGTAGGCATTGAATCTTTTACATCATTTATTATAATCGCTACCACGTGCAGGATACGTGCCATCTTCTCTAAAGGCTAAAAATTTAAAGAACCGCTTTTGTACCTTCTCCAATGCATTTATCACATTTTGATTATATGGACACCAAATTGAGATGCGTATTCTAATTTTGATCAAACAAAGGAGTTATAGAGTACAATGAGCGCCTCTTTGTTTCTAAAGTCCTTGCATGATCTTAGAACAAACCCTAGCATTTTGTTCGCTGCATTTACAGTGATTTCTGCATGCTCTCTAAATGTAAAATGGTAGCTAAAATTTAGTCCTAAATCACAAATGGAGTAGACTCGTTCAATCTTCACTCCATTCACTTGATATTAAAATAATATTGGTTCTTTCGGTCTGTGGAAAGTTACAACTTTGCATTTATCCACACTCATACGTAAACCCATTTCAGCACACCGCATGATGAACTCCAGAATCTCCCCCTGAATAATCAGGCAATCCCTAATGCTCTTTACTTTGTAGAAAAATTTTCGTATCATCGGCATTTAACAAGTTTTTCACCCGTGCATCCCTGACACCGTTAAATAAAGCTGTGAATAACGTGAGTCCTAAATTTGAGCCCTGAAGTAAGACCGACGATGGTATACGAGGTGTGACAATTAAGTAATGAGACTGATTATACAAAAACCATATATTTGAAAATTATTGTACAACTC
>JAUMHM010000071.1:5408079-5418144 GCA_032362435.1 Melikaiella ostensackeni | reverse complement strand
GAAGACCAAATCTGTCGAAGGAGACGCTTGTATCTGCTTTGGAGAGCCTCCTTCACTGATGTTATATCCTGAATGCGGTTCTCTGATACGCCTAGGTATAGGTAGGTCTCTCCAGTGCCAAGGAACTCCTGTCTATGAGTTCAGGATCGTCGCTATCGCTCGCAAGTCGTCCTCGCTTCAAGTGAGTCTTGACACACTTGTCCAATCCAAAGTTCATACAAATTTCTCGTGTGTACCTCCCGACGATCTTTAGAGCATCCTTCAGATGTTGTGATCCAGAAGCATAGGTCTTTGAGTCATCCATATAAAACATATGAGTGACTTTATGCTCACGATTATTAGATTCACCGCAGAGGTGCCCATGAGAATTGCGCTGCGAGAGATAGTGGAAAAAGTGTGATGCAAACGAGAAGAGGGCTCAAGGTGCCACCCTGAAAGACAACTCTCTGTAGAGTGATATGCTGTTAGTTTTCACACGATGTTCTCCAAATGAGATAGTAAATCTGGTTTTCTAAAGAGTCATCAATCTCTCTGTGCATCCCACTATGTGTGGATGAACCTTCAGGCTCTCCAACGGACAGATGATAAGTTTATGGGAGGTTGAATCGAAAGCTTTCTGGTAATCAAGCTATGCCATAGACAGATTGCGATTGTAGGCTGCAGCGTCTTTGCACGCGCTTCTGTCGATTAGCATGTTTTTCCGACAGCCGGCTACGCCTCGTTTCGATCCACGTTGTTCATAGATCTCTCCACTCAGGTCCAATTGTCCGAACAATCCTGTCTTTGAGGATAGCTGTAAAGGTCTTATACAGCGTGTTTAGACAGGTTATTGGCCTGTAGTTCCTTGGGCTGGACAAGTCGCCATTCTTCGGTAGGAGTACAGTGCGTCCCAACACCAGCCACTGCGGAATGGGCGTCTCCGACTTTAAGTATGAGGTGAAGATCCGAGCCAGGTGCTGGTGTGTAGACGTAAACTTCTTCCACCAGGAGTCTCGATCTCCTCGGACGTAGGCGGATTATTGACAGAAACAGGGGGATCGCTGAAGAGGCGCGATGGGTCAGCGAGATAATGTTAATTTTCCCTGACCTATCCCTCTCTCTTCTGTATTCTCCTCCTGGCGTCAAATAACAAGATAATAAATAAGTATATATATATATAGCAACGATCCTGCCCTGACGAACGCTCCCAGAGAGGTAGAGTCAATTGTTAAGAACAAGATGTGTAAAATTCACTGGAACTACAAATTCGATCCAGAAGTGCACATTGAACCCTCGAGGCCTGACTTCGTACTCCTTAACAAAGAGACACGAATTATGTTCGTGATCGAATTCTCGGCTCCGGCGGACGCCAACATTACAGTTAAGGGGAAAGGAAAGGGGGGGAGGTATCGCTTGTGAGGCGTGGTTACATATGTGATTTACCGCGGTTCTACTGGCAGCCAGTTTCATTTTCCTTGATGGCAGTCGCTCCCAGGGGAATCCTCCGGTGGTTGTTTGATCATTTTTGCTGTTTTGATTCCTCTCGTGCCATTTTTAGAAGGTTGTATGTGTCAGGTATTCATTAATGTAGGCAAGAGACTCTGGGGAAAAAACCCCAGTTGGGTATAAAGTTTTCTTCTTCCGCATCGCCGAAATCTTTTCAGTTTCTGGTCGGTTTGTTGAAACTCGTACTACTACAGATTCAGGTCGACGCAAGCATTGTGTACCAGCACTCGCCGAAGTCCCTGACATTGCTAAATCCCCATCATTTGATATTTCATCGTTTTAATCCTCAGGGTGGAGCTTAAGAAACATAAGATTGAGCACTCCAAATTTCAGATGGAGCTAATTTGACATTGACAGTTGTGGAGACTACGCACATCAGATCTTCCAAATCTTCTCCCCCACTTTCAGGCAGTCCAGAAATTACAAGGCTATCTCCACATTGACGAGCTTCTGTCATTGTATCTCTCCAAGTTTGTTCTGCCCATCCTTTAATACTTCCATCATAGAACGTAGAGTCTCATTTTCTGCAGTCAGTGCTGAAACTTGATTGTTAAGTTCAGTACCCTGCTTCGCAATGGGCTCGAGCTTCTGATTGCTCACCTCCAGTTGCTGTTGTAATTCCGGAAGGCATTTTACTTCGTCCTTAATGTCATTCAAATCAGTGCATACCTTATCATCATCAATGGAATGAATTTATCTTCTGACTCATACTTCTGTCAGCTTCAGCGTCATCGTCCAGGGTTTTGTTACTAGAAGCCACATAAGAATCGCTGGAATTGCCAGTTCGCCAAGTCAATTTTTTCTGTTTAGTCTTTCTGGAACTCATTTTGGATTTCGAAAGAGGGGAGGGGGGGCGTGGCTAGCACTTGCCACTTTCGCCGAAGGAAATAGAAACCGTAACTCGACAAGTTTGGGTGTCGTGTCTCAGTCACTATTGTGTTGGTCCGGTTTCTATGTACCTGAGGCTGATGACTAAAAAACTCATCTAAACTATGAGAGACTCTACTTGCTACGAAGACTTGCGAAGAAGTGTGCTTTTATGTGTTATTAAATTATCGTGACCTGGAAGTTATATAAAAATGAAGCATATAAACAAATTGAAGTCGACTTAATAAACATTGATTTTTTTGTATTTTAGATTCAAGAGATGGAGCCGGAATGAAATTGACCACTGATGGGCATCAATAGCAGAAAGATAAAGGGATGCTATATTTAGAAAATTAATGCTACTTGCAATATATTATAACGTAATGTATCTATTGAATGTACATCTTTGACTTTGTAATCTGTATCAATTCTTTAAACTGAACTCTAGATTACTTGCTTGTTATGTACGGATAATTTTCTTACTGTACATTTATATTATTCACCTTGCGCAGTTGTCAAATTAGAATATAGAAATGGCTTACCCCGCGCGTGGTGAAGAAATTCAAAATTGATGGTTAAATGTTTTGTATTAGGTTAGACGAGCAAAGCGTGTGAAAAGTTGAATCATTTTAGATCTGATTCTCAGAACGCGATTATGCGATTAACAAAAAATTCATAGCCCTAAATGGTAATATTAACATTTTTTGATTAAGTAATTTTTCAAATAATTTTTTTTGATGAAGCTAAAGTAATTTATGTTATGACGTGTTTTCTGCTTACAACCCATCACAGTTTTTAGCAATCGTCGTACAGTGATGCACCAGTCTCATTTTTTTCGGGCAAATTTTACACCCTTTTCTGAGAAATAGTTGGATTCATTCGAAGATACATAGAATAAGTGAACCAACTATCCAAGAAAGTTTTCTAGTTGCAGCATGGATGCTTAAAAATGCATCAAAATTGTTATAAACATATGAATGTAAAAAATGGTTTCGCAGGAATTGGCTGCGATTCATCACTTTATTCGCACTAAATTTGAACAATTAATGGACCAGGTTTTTCTTTTGAAATAATTGAAATTCATAAATAATTTTGAATTTAATAAATAAATGTTCTAAATAATTATCCACGTTCATTATGAATTTATCAATTTATACATTTATGAACAAAGAGTTCCGCTTTTCTTCGAGGAATTAACAGCCATTTATTTAGCAATAGTTCCTTGCTCTCAATGGATAACAGTTGATGATTGTTTAAACAAGGTTGAAGAATAAATGCATTATTTGGCTATTTTCCAAGACTTGAACTTTGTTTTGAAACGTAATTAGCTGTTAATAACTGATTTTTAAATTTTTTTAGACACTTGGATAACGAGTAACTGTTGTTGTTATAACTAACAAAGTTATAAACAAATTTTTTTCGTCTCATGCATTTGAAAACTCAAATTCCGTTTTTCTTGTGCAATTTACTGACAATTACAGTAGACGAGAAAAATTTGTTTATAACATTGTTAGTTACAACAACAATAGAGTGAGAGGGAGAGGGAAGAGAGAGAGCGGGCGCGCGAGCGCGAGAGTTGGTGAACGGGTGGTGAGACGGAGGTGGAGGGGGAGATATGGAGCGAGAGCGAGCGTGGGGTGATGGAAAGAGGGGGAGGGAGGGAAATAGGGATGGTGGAAGAGGGGGGGGGGTACTTGCTGATGTGGTTTTTGATGCAGCTGTTTGCTTGTGTAGTAGTTATTAAGTTTCGGTGTGTGATGGGGACTGTAGGTAAAGTCAGACCGAGGTAAAGATTGTCCGCTTCGATGAGTCGTCACTCGCTCGCATTTCGCGTCTTTCGTGAATTTGATGATCCCTACCACCTACCGGTTTCGTAAGAAGCGTATAGTCGATATATAGAGCAAATTTGAAGCGTCCACGAGCTCACTGAGTCTAATTCAAATCAGACGCCTTGCCGCAGTGGATAGCGTGCCGGCTTAGTACACTGGCGGCCTGGGTTCGAATCCCAGTCCGGAGCTAATTTTTTGGCTTAATCGATTATTTGAACGCTTTCGAATTTCAGAAATATTATGGTGGATAGACGGGTATCTCCGTTATAAAGAATAATAGTTGTTATTTGTCATTCGAGTGTTCTTAAAAGTTGAAAAAATAACTATTTACATTTGATTACGATAAAAGCACCTAGTTTTTACGACGGAAATAGCCCTAAAGTGCATTTGTTAATTAAGTTTACTTGAACTATCATCAATTGCTATTGGCTAACTAAACACGATGACTAGGTGTCATTGCAGAGTAATTTTTGGTCGATTCCGTAGAAAAACTTTATTTATCACATCTTAAATACCTGACATCTGGAGAACTGCTTATAAAATTTGTTTATAAAATAACCAATTGTTAATGAATTGATGGCGGACTGTAGTGGGGCAGCGAGAGAATAACGTATTGTCATTTTAAAGTCAATAAAATGATCATTTTTTCCACCATAATCCGAGTTTCAGCCCGCGAGTCAATCCGCACACGTACACACACACACAAGAGTAGAAACCCGTAGCACATGACAGTGGTTGCGCGCGCAACCGACTTCTCCTCTTCTGAATCCGAAAACTCGAAGATGCACGATTGCCGGTCTGAAAGCTTCGGAAAACTTCGGTGGTCTTTTATTTATATCTCGATCCGCATTTGAAATAAATTGAAGAAATTGGCGATTTTAATGTTTCGCGCGAATCTTAATTTCTTATATGCGTTCATTTTGAGGTTATGTTTTTTCAGGTGTATAGAATATTGATATTAATACTATTATATATAATAATATCAATTGAAATTAATGTTAATAAAAATTGTTTCCATTTGACGGAAATTCTTTAGTTTCAACTGCATGTTGTCTTTTGAAGGAAATAAGACGACATGTATTTTATCGATAATAGCGTATATTATCAAAAAGTTGTCCAAGTATTTCTTCAGAGTGTGATATTTTTTAAACTAAACTTTCTGATTCTAATAGAACTTTTCCGGTGGATTTTGAAAAAGAACGAAAAGTTCTAACAGAATAAGAAGGAAAAAGAAAAAGAAAAATATCTATATCATAAATCTAAGTGTGTTATCTATCTATAAATATTTATATCAATAGTTTAAAAAAAAAATACTTTAAGGAAATGTGGATAATTTTTTGATAATACACCTTATCGTTCTCTCAAACTCAAATACTTACTAATAATTCTTTATATGAATACAGCAAATTACACGCGCGTTTAGCGTGTGTTTGGTTATATTATAAACTATTTCGTTTTCAAAATTCTTAGCATAATTAAACTTTTAAGTATTTCAAAAATTCAATCTTTTAATTGTCTGGTTGTAAATTGTCATAAATTGTTACATTGTCATTTTGTTATTTTGTTCTAATTTTTTATTTTAGTAGCTATTTCCTAAAATTTCATAAGATATTTATTATTAATAACATTTTTAAAGGAAATACACTATCAGAAAAAGTCTGAACTTTCAAATTTTGTTGAGTTACTGCTTCTTGGATAAGATCGTCCAAACGTAACAATTTTTGTACACAATTAATTGTTTATAGCATTTTGAACCTAAGACCGATTCGTCTGATGCAAAAATTGTAACATATAAAAAAATCTATTTTTTTCTTTGTGGACCGCGATTTTCTTTCCCAATCTCCGGTGCTGCTTGATGAAAACAAAACATGATCGTCTTTTCTTTCATGTGTTTATGTTTCCCAATGACATCTTAACGATCTTAATCAAAAAAAATTGTGATTTACATACGAGTATTTGTGGATTTTTGTGTATTTGTTTGGAAGTGCTTCAATCTGGAAGCAATTTTCGCAAGTGCTATAATTGCTTGTAGTAATAATTTTTGTGGATATCATCACGTAACGCAGAATCATCTGTGGTAAGTATTCTTTATTTCATTCTCTAAATTTTAAAAGAAGCAAACTTGTTAACTTGATGATATTGAGAATTTGTATTCCCATAAATATGCGATTTTTCTTCCGTCTATAAATATAATAGATACGCAAGAATTTATTAATGAAAAAAATTAATAGACAATTAATAAAATGAAAGTTATAAAATTAACTTTTATTTCAGATTGATTTGAATTTTAATTTGATTAATAATAATTTTAATTTTAAATAATTTAATAGTAATTCTAATTAATTTTGAATAATTTGATATTAATAACATCATCGATCGATTTTCATAAATTTCCTCGACTGTGTTTTGAAAATGCGAATCTTAATAATCTTAATCTTAACCTTAATTTCAATCTTTTCAGTAAAAATTTAAAAAAAAATTTCGGTCAGCGATAACTTGGGTTCTGGGAGAAAACAACGAAGATTTGTTGCAGCCTGGATGAATGATTTCCCATGCATTGAAGAGGTGCCCAATAATAATAATAAGTTTTTGTGCACCATTTGCAAGCAACAATTTGTATTGGTTAAAAAACAAGAATTGCAAAATCACATAAATTCTAAAAGACATCAAAAGATGCGAAATAATGAGTTTGAACGTAGAGAAAAGGAAGATCCGTCCCATAAATTTTTGCCAAAATGGCTACAGGACATTCGTTTCAAATCTTGGTTGCAAATGGTACCCACAGACGAAAACAAGTTTCGTTGCACCTTATGTAATGTTGATAGGAGTTGTACGGGCGGTGTCGGTAACCTTATTCGTCATTCTGAAGCACCAGAACATATCGAGATTAGTATTGAAAGTGGCATCGAAACTTCACAGGGTGTACCGGCCGAAGTAATTTATGATTCTATTCAATCTTTTTAAAGATCGAAAGAAAGTTCGTGAAATCCAATTTGCCAATTTAGCTTGCTCTGCAAATATTGCGTACCAAACGATGCCAAAAATCTGACAATTTTTTAAGACACCGATCCAAAAATCCTTCAGCATATGACTGCAGGTGCAACGAAAACATCAGATATTGTTCGCAATGTACTTGGTCCTGCTAAAGAATTACGTTTAATCGAATTCCTCATGAAAACCAAATTCTCTGTTTATGTCGACAAGACAACTGATCCAAATTGATCCGTCAAATGGATGACGTTTCTGGTTTCATTTGTCGATTGCGAAACTCTCGATGTGACGAAGGGATGAACGGAATGATTAAATCTCGATTCAACAAATTTAAGTGCAGAAGGTATCTTTACGATTTTCAAAAATTACAGGTCTGATAAAAAAATTCTTTTCTCTAATATCCTAGCCGTTTCGACTGACAATGCATCAGTTATGATAGGAGATAAAAATTCTTTTAAAACTTTAATTCTCTAGGAAAATCCGGCAACACTTGTAATTACTTGTATATGTCATAAACTTGCTTTAGCTGCAAAAGATGCTTGCAATAACGCTATTCCATCCCACATCGATAGCTTTCTGCAATCGATTGTTCACCACATGAACAGCATCAAGCGTTCAGAAGCGTTCGAGCAGTTTACTTCAGCTTATCAGGGAACGTCTATCAAGATTCTTAATTACGCGAAAAGGCGATGGCTCGGTCGCCACATTTGTATTAAAGGGGTACGGGATTTGTATGATTCATTGTTAGCTTATTTAAATGAATTATGTTTTACGGAAAAATCTAATTCAAATTTTCTAGAAATTAAAAAGAACTTGGAAGATCCCAGAACAAGAGCATATTTAGCTTTTTCAGAATACATTTTATTCGAATTTAACAAAATTAATTTATTTTTTCAACACTCTGAAACAAGAGTGCATCTTCAGAATTATCTCATTCTGAGACAATTCTTGAGGAATTGTCTCAGAATATCGTTGCGAATGCAGAAATTATACGCGAAATTCGTCAAAATTGTCTGTCATTTTTAGTTAAGGCCGCTTCTCAAATTTTGAGTAGGTTGTACTACATTCGCAATGAATTTTTCAGGAAATTGTCTGCCTTTGACGCTAGGCAAGCTTCGATGGATAGCAACAGAGACACTAATTTGGTTGACATCTGGTATTTTTGTAGCAAATTTGGAGACTTCCACAAGGCTGCTTTGAAAGCGGAATGGCGCCTTGTTTATCGGGATTTTACTTCGCAACCCGAACTTGACATGCGTTCTTTCGATAAGATGTGGAAAACTATTTTATCTAATAGATACCCGATATTACCCGATATTTCGACGAGAAAGCGTAATCGCATATCGTCAGATAGCATTAACGCTATTAACGTCGTAAAAACGGCAGTGCAGCAGCAAGAGAAAACTGCTCGAACTGCTACGGTTTCAGATGATCATTTGTCTTAAATGTCGTCTGAAAAATTGTACGAACCGCCGAAGAAGAGAATGAATGCTTTAAGTTTGCATGTCGGGACGAATGATGGTTGAATGTGTAAATGAAGTATTTAATTTTTACATTTTGTTTGTGAGAGGCAAGGGGACTCACATTAAAAAAGGATCCCGATTTTGTTGTTTATTTATATTTCATTCAGAATAGTATTGTATAATAAACAAAAAATTAATCTAATATATGGTATGATAATTATATTAGATTTATTTTTCGTTTGTGCGAGACAACGGAACTCACGCTAAAAATTCACCCCGTTTCATTTTTTATTTCTAAAACATTTTTGTTGGTCGTTTTCGGTGGTTTTTTATACCTTTCAGGCTTTTTCCACCGAGCCAATACATGTTATACAACGGCACGGTTGTTCACGCCTTAGCTTGGGGTTTTTCCTGCGGGACCATCCCTGGACAATTGTCCGCGACTGCTTATTAACTTTTGTAACCGTATTCAGCAGAAACGGCTCGAAATGGTTGTTTTCCTTTAATTACGTAACCCTGTATTCCTTTTTAAAATTTTATTAATAATGAATATTTTATGAAATTTTATGAAATAGCTACTAGAATGAAAAATCAGAACATTTATAATTTAACCGATTTAGACTCAAAATGACAATGTTAAAATTTATGACAATTTACAACCATACAATTGAAAGGTTCAATTTTTCAAATACTTAAAAGTTCAATTATGCTGAGAATATTGAAAATAAAATAATTTATATAATAACCAAACACACGCTAAACGCGCGTGTAATTTGCTGTATTCATATAAACAATTATTAGTGAGTATTTGAATTTAAGAAAAGGATAAAGTGTATTATCAAAAAATTATCCACATTTCTTTAAAGTGTATTTTTTAAAACTATTGATATAAACATTTATAGATAGATAACACAGATAGATTTATAATATAGATATTTATATTTTTCCTTTCTTATTCTGATAGAACTGTTCGTCTTTTTTCAAAATCAGCCGGAAAAGTTCTATTAGAATCAAAAAGTTTAATTGAAAAATATCACACTCTGAAGAAATGCTTGGACAATTTTTTGAGAATACACGTTGTTATCGGTAAAATACATGTTGCCTTATTTTTTTTAAAAGACAACATATTATTGGAACTAAAGAATTTCGATCCAATGGAAACAATTTCAAGTTGGTAGATATTTTTACAGAGTGAACCTATATAATGAACTACCAAACTGGATGATGAATTTTTGTATTAATTTATGGGTTTTGAAGAATAATTTCGTCTCTAGAGATAGCCTCAGAGATTCGGGATCGTTTTATGACTTTTTGAAGGTCTAAAATCTGTAATCTCTCTAATCCCAAATCGAACCATAAAACTTTTGCATCCTTTAGCAATGATTTATGACCGAGCGCCTATACAAATATATACTAACCACTATATGAAA
>JAUMHM010000071.1:5394528-5407979 GCA_032362435.1 Melikaiella ostensackeni | reverse complement strand
GGCGTTCGATCCCTTAACCGGTATCTCTGGAAATTTTTCCATGTACTCTTACAGAGGTTCTGGTGGTTTAGATTCCACCTTAAGTTGTAGGTCCCCCCCCCCATCATTCACTTGACTGCCACCTAGCCCGTGGATGGTGGGGTGAAAATTATAACAGACTGCACAATATGTCAAATTATGCATATCATTCTCATCAAATCACTTGATTGCATTACAAAAATGCGTCCGTGGCTGATGATATAAGCCGGGACAGCCTCGTGCAGAATATTCAGTTTGGTACAAATATCCAACTTAGAAAGTGCCTTTGACATATTGGGCTGTAACCATCTCAAGTCTGAGATATAATTTTCTTTATAATCATAATAATAATAATGATAACGGTATGAGCATTGGTGGCGCAGGCGGCTAGACGCTCGGTCTTCACGTTAGAGGTCCGGGGTTCGATCCCTAAGCCGATAATTCTGGAAATTTGTCTATGCACTTTTACTGAGTTTCTGATGGTTCGGATCCCACCTTGAGCTGTAGGTTCTCATATCAGGCACTTGACAGCAACCCAGTCCGTGAATAGTGGGGTAAAAGAAAGCAAGCAGGTTGCCCAATATTTCATATGTCATAACAGTAAGAGCTTCATCGCGATCCGGGGCTTCTCAGCGAGAGCAACAATATGAGGAGAGCTTTTCTAGACTTGGTACCGGATGCTTCAGTCAATTGTGTCATACTCTGGTGCAGAAACGAGCAAGCTTATTTTCTCGACCTTCAATCGAATGAGTCACAAACTGAATTATATTATGCTTGGGCGAATGAAATTCAGCTGCACAAAGAAGTACTTTTGAATTAAGCTTTTCTAAGGAGCTTGCAAACATCAAAAGCCCCGTTCTCTATTTACACGAGTCAAATGCAAGCGAAATCTTGATCCTAGGCATGCTTGTGATTAAAATTTAAGGGGAATTTCCTTCAAAGGCTGGATTTAAACAGTGAGACACTGAAAAGAATATTGTTATAATAATTTACTTGCGAGACTAGAAAGGATATCCTAATTGAAAAGCTCAAAATTTGAAAAAAATATCAGAAGAAGCTTCCAGAATTCCATAATTATAGAAGGATCGATTTTCGAATGTTAGAAGTTGGAACATTTTGACTCTGCCGGGGATTAAATTGAATGCTTTTGATAATTATTCGAGTTTAATATTTAAAGTATTCGGCCTGTTTTGAATAAATGATCTTGATTTTACTAAAAATTAATTTAATTTGTAGTAAGAGTCATGTTGCATTTCAAACTCATCTCAATAATATTAATTATTAAACAGCGAAGCAATTCATGGAAATGAAGGTCAAAGTGAAAGAAGCGATCATTCTTTTTGAAACATTTCGGTTACTGTTTTGGACCCTCATCAGTCAAAAAACAACATTCATTGAGTCTGTAAATAATATGCAAATAATGTAGAAAAAATTATAAAACAGAATAAATAATAATTAATAAAAATTGAAATTTTCAGTGAAAAGAGAAAGGTTGTCTAATGAAAGGAGACCGAATTTTCAATCTATATAAACAAGCAATAAATATTAAGAACAGCGAAAAAAACGGAAGGTCAATAAGGAAAAAATAAAAACAAAACATACCTGGTACAAATTAAAATTCGAAGAGAAAGTTAGAGTAAAAATTCAGCGAAAGCAAAAAAAACATGATTCAGTAAGCAAATGAATATTGAAAGAAAACAAATAAAAATATAAATAAATAAGGGCGGAAGCCCGATATCGCGCTTGGAAGGTGAAGACGAGTGACTGAACAAGTGAAGGAAATTACGAGAATTCAAACAAGAAAACAGAAAGTGATGACTTGGACGATAAAGTAGAAGAAAACTTCAACGACATAAAAAAAATGTTTGTGAGAGGTTTGTAAACATCAGGAGAAGAATTATTTTCATATCCAAGATTAACTGTATTTGGTACATTATTGATAAAAAAGTTTTTAACCATTTTTCTACGGGCTCTGTTTTTCTCCAATGATAAAATCTCAACATTATCCAAATCGAAGTTATGGCCGGTATCACTATAGTGTTTAGTAAGAGCATTATGGGCAGCTTTATCAGGATGGAAAATAGAATATTAATGCTCACGGCCATGGATTTTTATAGGTCTGCCAGTCTTACCTACATAAGAAAAGGGACAGACAGCGCAATTATATTCATAAACAACTCCGGATATTTTGTTACTGGAAAGTGGATCTTTCAGATTGTTGAAAAATTTTGAAAAGCTATTAGTTGGTTTGTAAATGGTCTTGATTTTATGTTTCTTTAGGACTTGTTGAATTTTTCCGATAAACCTTTTATGTATGGACAAATTGTGAAATCAACATAAGAGACTTTTTTTATTGCAATTAGATTTAGAAGAAAATTCAGTATTATATAATCGGAAAGTTTCTTTTTTTAAAACAGTTGTTAATTAGGTATGTTGGGAAACCATTATCTTCTAAGGTATCTCTAATTAAATTTATGTTTTTGATTCTAAATTCTGGATCTGAAATTCTAAGAATTCTATAAAATAAACCTGTGACTAAACCAATTTTATGGCTACTAGGATGGAAAGAATTTAAATTTAGATAACGACCAGACCAAGTTTTCTTTTAATACCAATCAATTTTTTCAAAACCTTCACATCTAATAACAAGGGTGTCTAAAAAACTAATTTTCGAATTTTCTTCAACTTATATAGTGAATTTAATATTGGGATGGTAAGAATTGAAATTGTCGAGAAGTATATGGATTTCATTTTTAGGGACAGCTGTGATTATGTCATCAACATAACGGAAGAAAAATGGAACTGAAAAAGGGACATTTTTGAGACAGTGAGATTCGAGTTTCTCCATAACTAAATTGGCAGATGCAGGTGAGAGGAGAGAACCCATAGCTAACCCACTTTCCTGTTTATAAGTGAAGCCACCAAATTTGAAAAAGGGGGAGTTTGAACATAGTTTAATGCGATCTAAAGAGTCATGAAGTGGAATGACAGTAAATTCAAAAATCTTAGACCATCTTGAAATCATACAGCCTAGAACATCAGGTGTAGGAATGTTATTAAACATGTTAACTACATCTAACGAAACTAAGATGTAATCACAAGGGATACGACATAACTTAATGTTTTGTACAAAGGATAAGCTATCCGTGACGTGTGAATCGTTTTTTCCAATGACATTATTTATAATTTTGGATAAAAAGGCAGATAATTTTATAGAGGGCCGTTAATAGTGGAAACAATCAGTCTTAAGGGGGTATCAGGTTTATGAATTTTAGGAAGTCCGTAGACCCTTGGAGTGATGGCTGAGTAAGTTTTGAGTTCTTTAGCTTGGTAAGAAGAAATGAAATTATTAAATTCTAAATCAGAGATCAAATTATTATTTTTGTCTTACGGAGTAGCAGTGTATTCAAATATGGATAAGGAATAATGTTTTTTATCATTCAGGATATCAGACATTTTTTGGTAGTAATCAGTTTTAGACATAGCAATCGTAACATTGCCTTTATCAGAATTAGTAAACATCACATCTGGATTTCTTACCATGAATTCACGTATCACATTAGAATCCGGTATACGTTCAAATTAGTGTCGATTTTGATGTCTGAAAGAGGAAACATGATCCATGATAATATGGGAACATTGATTTCTAATTAAAGTTTGAGATTCGCCATCTCAGTTGAAAATACCAGTTTTAATAGACGCAATGATATAGTGAACGTGTAGACTGCAGGTCATTGATGTTATTAATATTAGATAGAAACGTAGGTCCTAAGGACAACAAATCAATGACTTCTTGAGGAATAACATAGTTAGTGAGATTTACAAACCAAGTCCTATTGCAATTAAATTTTTTGGAACAAATTTTAGAATTACGAAGATGACAGAGTTTTTTTATAGAAGCAATTTTTTACACAGAAAAATTGTTTCTCATTTGTCATTTTCAAATGCAAAGAATTTTTGTAGTTTTTGAAAAGGGATGATATTCTAAACAATATTTTGAATTTGATTCAACCTGAAAGTTATTATTGAGAATATTGTTTAATTTGCGTTTGCTCTGTTCTATTCAGTAAATTGTAGCCAACTATTCAAATTGGACCCAATTCATCCTCTCCGAGAATAGTAAGTTTTACTTCTTGTAACTCTGAGATGGAAAAAAGCAAAATAATTGTCAATTATAAAAAATAAAGAGATATAATTATGGATAGATCCATAAATAGTAACAGCTAATGATTCTATTTAAAATAAATTCCTGTGATTTAGATTCATTTGATAATTCAATTCATGATTTCAAATCTATAGGTTGTGGATTAGGGTGGTCCAAAAATTCATTGGATATTTTTTTCGAATTTTGATGCTCTCACCCCCCCCCTCCCTCACCAAAATTTGTTCAAATCAGCAAAAAAAAAAAATAAATTCGTATTTGAAAAGAAAATGACATTTAGAGGTTCCGCAAGTCCCATGAAATTTAATACGCATTTCACATTAGAAAAAAGACCTTTTTGTGAATTTTATTCCGAATCGTCAATATTTGGTGTATCGAGTTGAAACTCAACGATTATCTTCGCAATCAGCCATGGAATAGGAATCAAACATTATTTCTTGAATTTCACCTTCAAAAAACGGTTTTATTGGGTCCCAAAAAACCACCATAAGTGAAAAATTGAGTTTTGCGAGTATTTGGCGACAATAATAATTTTTTTGCGGTTTTTTTTTGTACAAATTGTTTTTAATTTACAATATATTACTTTCTTCTGATAATCAGATGCATAAATACATTGTTTAAACAATTCAATATTGTTTATAACAATTTTCTCTTAGAATAGAATTATAAGTCGCGGTTTTTAAAATATTTTTCCATTTTTTAGTTAGAGCTAGGCAATAGTCAATTAAAGATAACAAAAATATTTGCCTAAACAATGTATTATTCTTCACAACATTATTTTCTTAGAATAATGCTAGAAAGTTGCGGTTTTTTATGAAATTTTCAACTTTTTGTCCACTTTTTACTTAGAATGAGGAAATAATCAATGCAAGTTAACAAACATAACTGTTTGAATAGCTTATTATTGTATATAATTATGTTCTCTTAGAGTGGTGCTAGAAAGTTGCGTTTTTTCTGAAATTTCCAGAATTTCTTTCACTTTTTAGTTATGAACAAATAATAAATGAACATTAACAAGAATCATTTTTCAAATAGTATTCAACTTTTTTCGGAATGCAGTATTTTCAATCTTTTGCCAATGTTTTATAAACATTAATTGAAATAAAAATGTCTTAAGAAATAATTCTTGTTATGTTTATATACTATTTGTACGTAAATAAAAAGTCAAAGAAAAGCTGAATATTTAAAGAAAAACCGCAAATTCATAGCGATATACTTAGAGAAGATGGTTGTGAACAATAATACATTGTTTAAACAATTATGTTTGTTAACTTGAATGAATTATTACCTCACTAACTGAAAAATCGACAAAACGTTAAATATTTCAGAAAAGAACGCAACCGTCTAACATTACTATAGCAGCAGATACAGGTAGTTATAAGCAATGGTGAATTTTTCGAACAATTATATTTGTTGAACTGCATTCACTGTTATCTCACTCTAAGTGAAAAGTGGACAGAAACTTAAAAATTTCAGAAAAAAAGCGCAACTTTCTAGAATCACTATAGAAGGAAACATTTAAAGGCAAAAATAAATTGTTCGAACAATTATGTTCGTTATTGCAATAATTATTTCCTAACTCTAAGTAAAAAGTGGACAAAAAGTTGAAAATTTTAGAAAAATCCGCAAGTTTCTAGAATTATTCAAGCAGAATTAAAAAAATTATGAAAAATTCTTTGAACAGTTACGTTTGTTAAACTGCAATAATTATTACCTAACTAATTAAAAAGTGGACAAAAAGTTAAAAATTTCAGGAAAATCCGCAACTTTCTAATATTATTCTGAGCGAATATTGTTACAAACAAAGATAAATTATTTAAACAATTATTTTTGTAAACTATAATTAATTATTGCCTCGCAGAGCCTCTGGGAATAAGTGAATCGGTCCGCTTCTTGAATGAGAATGCTACCTGCAATCTAGTGTGGACCCACGCCATCCCCACTTACTCTTGTACCGGCAGGCGCAAATAATGATCATATAATTTTCAGTCATCCTTCCGCTCCACATGATTTCCTAGTTTGAGAATTCTTCTTTGAGTTACGGGCGTACTTATTTCAATTGTCGCTCGTCCCTTTATGTTTTAAAGATTATATTTCATAATTATGTTTATTTTTAATTATGAGAATAAACTGGTCAGTTTCAAAGTGATCCGCAGATTTGAATTTTACAATTACAAAATTCGAAATTTAAAATTCATAGGACTTGCAGAAGCTCTAATTATTTTTTTTTTAAATAGGCATTAATTTTTTTGTGGATTCGAACAAATTTGGGTGGTTAGAGCATGAAAACTCGAAAAAAAATTTTTGGACCACCCTATTGTGGACTCACCCAAGGGAGAGCCTCGTACAGCCTCTCGAAAAAAGTGAGTCAGTCCGCTTCTTGAATGAGAATGCTACCTGCAATCTGCTGTGGACCCACGCCATCCCCACTCACTTTCGTGTAGGCGCGCGCAGATATCGATCATATGATTTTCAGTCATCATTCCCCTTCACTTGATTTTTTGGTTTGAGAACTCGTCTTTAAGTTACAGGCGTACCTATTCTAATTGTCGCTCGTTTCTTTGTGTTTTAAAGATTATATTTAATAATAATTTTTCTTTTTTATTTTGAGAATAGACTGGTCCGTCTCAAAGTCCGTCTCAAAGTGATCCGCAGATTTAAATGCTTTCAAAATTGAAATAAGCCTCGGAACAAATTGAAATCAAACCTCTTTGAATTAAAAAAAAACTCGAATTCTACAATTACAAAATTCGGAATGTGAAATTAGAAATCTTCGGCATAGGGTAGAAGTGCGTGATGCAGCGCGGCGGGAAATGCAGCGCGGTTGCTTTTTAAAAAAATCTGAGTATTATGAACGAGTGGGGTTAGGTTCAGTATATGCATTTATGAATGCAATGTCAAATAGTGAAAAATGAGTTTAATTAGGATAATTGTTAAATTTTTAAGGTGAAAAGTTTGTTTTAGATGCTTTTATCCACTATGTCAGTTGCGGAAACCTATTACCACCTATTAGGCAAGTATAGGCAAATTCCTGGCTGTGCCACGCCGTAAGAGGCGCCCCACAGTGGGGCGAAATCAAAAAACAAGGTTCAAAATAACTTACAGAAGCCAGTTCTTGACCGATTTTAGATGTCTGTTTCAAAAAAATTCTTCACCTCAATTTAAAGAGGTCTCTGTGTGGGCAAAGTTTCGAATTTTTGCACGTTTGAAATTTTTTTACTTAATGTGCGGAAGTATTTAGAAAAAAACAAATTAGTCAATTGTGAAGTTAATTATTATACACAAATTGACTTAATAAATAATCCACGTCAAGGATATTAAAAATGAAATTATGGATTTTTTTTGCAAAACATATTTCTGCGTTAAAATTACTTGTTTTTATCGACCAGGTGATACTTGATCATGAAAATTTGTCATATGATATTCCTTGTTATTTTGATAAACGAATTTTTTTTTTTTTAATGTATACTACAGATATTTATAGGCAGAAAAAAATTATTTTTTCTCTTAACTGTCTTAAAATTACGTTGCCAGTTGTGTCTTTTGATGAAAATTTGTTATTTGATACTTTATCTTAATTTTGTAAACATACTATATAAACAGATGCCCATTGTAGAGATTTAAAGGCAGATGGAAAAAGTACTTTGTATTAATTTTCCCTAAGTTATGTTGCGAGAGATGTTTAGCAATACAAATTTGTCATTAGAAATGAATTGATGATTTTATCAAAATTATGTGAAGAAATTACCAATGTGGACATTTATAGGAAAATGGATATAGTTTGTTCTCTTAATTTTTTTAAAATTATGTTGTCAATGATATTTCGTGTAATCAAAAATGAAAATGTGTCATAGGGTATTATTTGTTGATTTTTCAATCAAATTATAGAAACAAATGATCATTGCAGACCTCAGACTTATTTGAAAAATTCAAAATAGTGTTAATAGTAACATAAATTTGGAAAAATAGTAGCAGAATAGTTTCATGCGATTTTTGAAATATTAAATCAAGGTGTTCACTATTTTTGAAATCTAGTATACAATATACATCTTCCATAAAATCATGTGAAATCCTTTCGAATCTTTTAAAATCCCCTAAAGGCTTTAGAATCCTTTGAAATCGTTTAAGAAGTCCTAAAATCTCTGATCCTTCAGAAATTCCTAAAATCTCTGATCTTCGAGAAATTCCTAAAAAACTCGTCAATCTTTTCAAATCCCTTGGAATCTTTAAAATCTCTTGAAATCTTATAATTTATTTTGAAATCCTATGAGTCCCTCAAATCCGTTGGAATCTTTTGAAATCTGTTAAATATTCAGTAAAACACCTCGAAATCTGTAATATTTTTCGAAATTCCCTTAAAAATTATGAAATCTTTGTAATTCCTCTGAAATCCCGTTTAATTCCATGAAATCTGATAAAGCTTTTTGAAATCTCCTGATATATTTTAAAATACCCTAAAAGCTATGAAATCCCTCGAAATCATTAAAATCCGTTTGAATTCAGTGGAATCTATAAAAAACCCTTGAATTCTGTTGAATTCATCTAAAACTGCTGACAAACTTTCGCAATTTTTTCAACCCCTTGAAATCTATAGAAATTTCTTTTAATCCTATGGAACCTTTTAATTTATTTTGAAATCCTATCAATCCCTCAAATATTGTAAAATTATTTACAATCCCTTGAACTTTTATAAATATCGTAAAAATTCCTTGGAATCTTCGAAATCTTTTAAATCTTCTTAAATCTTTTGGAATTCTTTAGAAATTTTTCAATCTCATGAAATTTTTTTAAATCCTATGAAATTCTTTGAAACCTCATGAAATTCCTCGGAATCTTTTAAAATACCCTTAACTCTTTAGAAATATTTGAAATGTTCAAAATTCCTTAAATCTTGTTAAATCCCTTGAAATCTTTAAAATCCGTTTAAATTCACTAAAATCTAATAGAAGCCTTGAATTCTTTTGAAATCCTTTAAAATCGCCGAAAAAATCTACAATCTTTTTAACCCTTTGAAATTTATAGAAATTTCTCAAATTCTCATAGAACCTTTCAATTTCTTTTGAAATCCTATAAATTCTTCAAATATCGTAAAATTTCTTGAAAGCCCTTCAAATTTTATAAATACCGTAAAAATTCCTTGAAATCTTCGAAATCCTTTTAATCTTTTGAAATTCCTTAGAAATTTTTTACTCTCTTGAAATTTGTTGAAATCCTATGAAATTCTATGAAACCTCATGAAATTTCTCAGAATCTTTTAAATTCCCCGAATTCTTTAAAAACCTTTGAAATGATTAAAATTCATTGAACCTTGTGAAATCTTTAAAATCCATTAAAATTCACTGAAATCTAATGAAACCCCTTGAATTCTGATGAAATCCTCTAAAATCGAGGGAAAAATCTACAATATTTTTGAAACGCCTTGAAATCTATAGAAATTTCTTATAATCTTATGCAACCTTTCAATTTCTTTTAAAATCCTATGAATTCCTTGAATACTGTAAAATTCCTTGAGACCCCTTGAAATTTCATAAATACAATAAAAATTCCCTGAAATCTTCGAAATCTTTTAAATCTTCTTGAATCATACGAAATTATTTGAAATACATTAGAAATTTTTAAATCTCTTTAAATTTTCTAAAATCCTATGAAATATTTCGGAATCTTTTGAAATGCCCTATATTCCTTGAAAACCTTTGAAATTTTTAAAATATCTCAAATCTAGTGAAATCCCTCAAAATCTTTTGCAATTCCGTATCTTGAAATTTTTAATATTATCACTGAAATTCTTTGTTATCATTGATACCCTCTTCAAATCTCTAGACATTTTTTGAAATCTCTTGAAATTTCTTGGAATCTTGTGAAATACCCAAAAATCTTTGAAATCTTTTGCAGTCTTCTGAAATTTGCATTTTTCAGATTTCGGATATGTTTATTCAGCCAATTTAGCGAAGATTGAAAATATGCTTAAATTCAAAATGAAAAAATAGTTGCATCGTCAAAAAAAGTGTCGAAAAGTGTCAATAGTGACATGAGTCCGAATTTTTCTTTATAGTCATTGATTGAAATCAGTAAGATTTTCACTGAAAATCAGTGAAATATCACTGAATCAAATTTAGAGACGTGAAGTAATCCAAAAAATTCTAGGACATTCCAAAATATTCTGGAGATGTCCAGAACCTTCCATAATTGCAAAATTATCCAGATATTTCCTGAACATTCTAACATATTCTAATATATTTCAGAATATTCTAGAAAAGTCTCAACTCTTTCATAATATTTCACGACTCCAGAGGAATGTGAGAAATTCTAGGTCAATCTAGAATCTAAAAAAATATTGCAGATTATTCTAGAATATTACAGAATATTATAGAATATTCCAGAACATTATTGAGCATTCTAGAATATTCCGAAAGATTCTATAACATGCCAGAATGTTTTACAAAAGCTCAACAATCCAGATTTTTCTAACAAATCTTAAGAAATGCTTAATCGTCCTTTCAATGAGGTCTATTTTTAAATCTTGAAAATAATGATAAATTATATATCTAAAAAACTTAGATTTTCTCTTTTCCTCACAAATTTATAAATTTTATTTTTATTTTGGAGACTATCATATTTTGTGCACTTACTTTCATATTTAATTATAGTATAATTATTTCAAATTCATATTAACACTTAAGTAGAATTGTTAATTTTGAAATTTGTTTATTCTGTAGTGATTTATTAGTCTGTCTCATTAAACTTATTTTCATTTGCAGTTGGAATAATTTCTAAATACTTATGTTTGTTTCTCATACTTTCTTCAGAATATTTTCTAAATCACATTTTCATTTTAAAATACAACAGAGACATTGTAGGAAACATTTAAAAGAATTTCTGATTGGTTAATTGAATGTCAATTTAATGTTAATAATTAAATAAATAATTATGGCTAAGAACATCGTAGGTCGATTGAAAAACTCATTAGATGATTAAACTCTCGAATTTTGCAATTAAAAGCGTAATTTAATCCTATTTGAAATCAGTACAGAACTAAATACACAACTTTGAAAGGAAAATAATTTTACTGGGAAGGATTTAATTGGAGATGTTTATTCGGTACACGATCTTACATCCAGTATTAATGACACTCGAAGTGTACAGCTCGCAATCCGTGTCGTATAATTACATTAACTTACCCTCGATTACCCACAATATCCGTATCGTGAATACTGAAAAATTAATTATTATGACGCTGATAATGATGTTACTTACGATATAAGAATTCTTGAATGATATGAATCAAATCCAAAGTTGGATCTTAGACTCCAAATTTTTTATCTTTTTTTTCGAAAGTTGGTGTAAATCTTTAGATTGGACCGTAAGACAAAAAAAGCCCTTTATCGAAATACGATTTATATACCAATGTTCAAAAAAAGGAGAAACAATTTGTATTCTGAGTGTTCTTGCTCAAAAAGTTTTCAAGGCTTTAAAAAGTCTGGCTTACCTTATTATGCTTGTGGTGCATAAATGGAGGATGGCAGATCAAAAAGGAGGTAAGGGACTAAGTTTTCTTACAGGAAAGCAAAAAAACATTCTGCAGAATAGAATTCGCAATTGAAAAGAAAAACCAGAATATGCTTTCGAGGTGATGTATTGCTGAATCGATACCAAAAAAGTTTGATTGCAAAGAACCTTTGAGTTATGAGAAAATATAGCCCAAAGTTGACGAATATTTGGAAAAATATTTGATATTCCCTAAATTCTACTTCCCGCAATTTTTATTTAACGAAAATCATTTGACCGAATACAAATTCACCCTAACTCTTTTTTTTACGAATATTACCGATTGACTTAATTTTTTTTCCGAATTATCATTACACCTGATTTTCATTTTCCAGAATTACTGTTTGAGGTTTTTTTAATTTTACTATTTCTTCAGCCAATCAGTATCAGAATTCATCATTTTAATTTCACGCCATTATTTTATGTCCAATATAGTTTGAAATGAAATTTTGGTGAGGATTCGGTGAAATGGGAATTAGGGACGAGTGAAAATGATTAAATTAATCGAATCGTTTGAGCCGTGGAAAAAAATTTGTGGTTTGTCATCCGAAAAAAGTAGAAGAAAAATTGAAATCGGATATCTTCTTTTCGGTTTTTTGACTTGAAAATTCAAAAAGAATTTCCTATTGGTTAGCAAATGATGGCAAATTCTGTAAATATACAGTTTTTGCTAATAAACAGTGATACAAAATTAAAAAAATATTTTTTGTTGTCCAATTTACAATTTTCGGAAAACCGCTTGAATCGCGGAAACTTGCTATTATTTTGCTTTTATGGAGAACAATTCCTTCTATGATACCAAAATTGTGAATTTGACCATTTTTTTACGATTTTCCACGATTTTGGAATGCCTTGAACACAATGGAAAAAATTATTTTCCATTAAAGCAAAATGAAAGCGAATTTCTTCGATTCAAGATCAAAAAATTCAGGTTCGACGTATTTAACTTTTTCCAAACAAGTGCGCATTTAATTTAATTCAAAAAGACATGTTATTTGAATATTTTCAACAAATTCTAAATTGAACAATAAATTCATTTTTCAATTTTTTATTATGTCTTACTGTTGACTGGCAAAAACTGTACATATTGTATTTGTGGCTATTGTGGCTATTCGGAAAAATACAAATAATGACAAATGGTAATACGGAAAAATGAAAATTACGCCAAACGATAGTTCGAAAAAATCATAATTACGTCAAATAGCAATTCTGAAAAATTAAATTTAGGGCAAATGATTATTCGGTAAAATAAAAAATTAGGTTTAACGGTATTTCGGAAAAATATAAATTGAAAGAAATTATTGTTCTAATAAATGAATTTGGCAAAATAAAAATTAGTTGAAGTTCTTAATCGCATTATAGGAAAAGTATGAATCTATTCCTACTCTCAAGTGTAACTCTCCTGCCAGTCATTATCATATCTGGTTTTTTAATACATACATTGAAAACCTATTCAAAAATGAAGGACAAATTGAGAAGTAAAATGAACAAATCGGCTTCTGACATAGACACTCTAAACGAATTTGTAAAATGATTAAAAAAATGGTCAAAGATGACCATGAAAATTATTTAGCAAATGCAAGAATCTCACTGCAGAGTGATCCAGGGAAGATTTGGAACATAGCCTAAAAATTAAAAAATGAAACTAGGATTCCTGGGATCATGATGTATGAGGGCTCTGAACTGCGTGAAGAGAGGGAGATTGTTGAAGCATTTGCGGAATACT
>JAUMHM010000071.1:5374366-5385028 GCA_032362435.1 Melikaiella ostensackeni | reverse complement strand
TCGTTATTCCCTGCAATATTTCCGGCGTTGCAGGAAATATCTATGCAACATTGAGGCAATATTATGTGCTAATAGGGTAGAACGTTTTATAATTTATCCTCAAGTGTATTTTTAAAATTAAACTATAAAAATGATTAAGAGTTTGTACAAGTTTCAACAATACATTTAACTTTTTGGAAATCTCTTATTTTGATTTGGATATTTTATTTTCAAAGAATGTACATGGCCGTATCCAAGAAATAGACCAAGCTGCAGCAAACGGGAAGAAAAAGAGAAAAGTGGACGAAGAGTGAGAAACGCCATCGAATTCATATAAGCGACAAGCTGTTTTGGTGGAGCAGTTGAATTTTTAATCAAACCCAGTTACGCAAAAAATATTAGTTTGAAAGATAATGAATCATATAATAGAAGAAGTTAGAACATTCAGCGTTGTGGAAAAGTCATCTTTCAAAGACCTAGTCCTATTGAGTTTACCAAAAAAGTTGACTGTGATGACAAAAAAAATGTTACGAGGGAAAATGGATGAGACTTTTACCAAAATGACTGCTAATCTTCGTGAAGATCTGATGAAACAGGACGTTGTATCAGGAACAGCTGCTCTCTGGACTAAAGGAAAAATTTTAGTTCAACTGTTTAGAATATTTATTACTAATTATTCAGTTTCAATATTTAACACTAATTATTTATTTTTCAAATCGTTTTTATAATCTTTTGAGAAGAAAATTACAAATACATCATCCAGGTAGTTCCAGAAGATCGTAATCTACATTTGGCTTAGTCACTTGTTTGTTATCCATAAAAACTCAATAACAGCCAATGATTAATCAAATGTGGCTTACGATACGGCCTGCTGAAACTAATTGGACTATGTGTACTTCTGTTTTTATAGAAGCTAATTGGGTATGACTATCCGCTGGATAAACCCAAAATTTTTGGAACGAGAATTTGATGTAGTTACTTGCAAGAGAGTTCGAGGAAGATACACGTATGACGTTTTAGCACGGGAGATACATGGAACTTTAGTGAAACTTGGAATTCAAAATAAAATGTCTGGCATTACCACTGACAATGGCTCTAATTTTGTCAAAGCGTTCCGGTAAAAATGAAAATAAAATTAAGTAACTCTAAAATAAAAATGATAGAAATTCATTGCGCAACGGATATCTTGAACCATTCCGGCGACGATGATGATAGTGAAATAATTCTTCCACCTCATTACAGATGTGGGAGTCATAGTCTGAACTGGGTTGCTGTCAGCGATTCCGAAGCAGCCTTGGAGAACGGAGTTTACAAGAAAGTTAGCAAATCTGCGCTTCTAATGTAATAAACTGTGAAGAAAAGAGAATAAATCTACTCAATGCGCTGACAGAATCGAGGAAATTTTAGGATTTGACCTTAAAACACCTGATGTGACAAGGTGTGATGTATACGATCGTATAACATATAATATGTATAGGAGAATTTTTTCTTGTGACATTAGACGTTAAAATAAAATTTTATTTTTCATTTCATTCTTATTAGATGGAGTTCAACGTTTGATTCGTCAGAACAAATCGTAGAAATCTTAGATGAAGAAAATGGGTTCGAAAAACTCAATCGCTGCCTCGATGCTTGTGGCCTTCAGAGATTGAATTTGCAAGATGTTCAATTTCTAAGAGAATATTGCAAAGTGATGGCTCCCTTAGCACGTTCATTGAATATTTTACAAGGCGATAAGACCATGTACTGCGAAAAAGATTTCAAGCCCTTTATGATCAATAGGATTTAATTACAGCAGCCTGTTTACATCCAGAGTTTAAATTCATTGGGATAACTGATCAGTCTCGAAAGGATACCACTATGAAAAGAATAAAAAGAATGCTAAATATTCTAGATGCGAAGAAACATCCGAGCAGCAGCAAGAAAGATACTACTGTCACTCCTAATAATTCCTTCGACTTTCCGAAACCACGAGACCTACAAGACAGATGTCAAGAGTTGATAGACTACATGACAAAACGTTCTGAATCCTTAAGTGTGTTGGAACTGTTTCCAAAATTTAAAAAATTATTTATATGCTACAACACGACTCTTCCCAGTAGTGCTTCTGTCGAAAGGCTATTCAGTGTCGCAGGCCTCGTAATGACACCTAGAAGATGCAACTTGGGGGATGAGTCCTTTGAGAAACAGCTGCCCTTAAAAATTAATAAGATACTGTAAAAAAGAATTTTTTGTAATATTATTACAAATTAATACATTGGAAGGAGCAAAAATATACTGGAAGGATGAATACTTGAAATATACTGGAAGAAGCATCCAATCACTTTCATCGCACTTCCTATTTAGCACGTGAAAACCAGATCCCATGCAAAAATCACCAACGATACTTATAAATACGATGAAACACACGGGGCCACAAATATTTCAGAGAGAATAACCTCTGTGTATGACGGCTGGACGATTGATCGCAGCGCGCTGCCAATTTACTTTGTGGCTAAAGCCGCACCTGCATGCTGCTGCCACCTTTGGCTCGAATTTAAAGTTTGAATAAAAAATGCAAGTTGCGATTATCAAGTTTTTTTTGTTTATTCACAAGACTAAATGATTGAAGAATATAATTGCATTGTATAATTGTCATTCGGGTGACTTATTTATTTTATCTCGGAATAAATGTGGACGCCGGAGAGGAAAAGTGTGCAAACGATATTGAATGTCGCTGTGAACTCTTACTGGTGAACATTTACTAAAACTATTTATTTTGTAATGAGGCGATTGCTTGTCCAAGATAAGCACTAATAAAGGTAGTTGAGTTCGCGGATAGGAATAATTAGCGGTAACTGTCTTCAAAATTTAACAAGTGTTTATTTAAAAGAGAGAAAGTTAATAAATCGATACAAAATTCATTGCCCACTTTTGGGCATAAATCAAGACTTTTTTTCTGTGTTCGAAACGTGTACTAGCCGTTCTTGCAAAATGTAGCCCCAAACTTTATGTGGAGTTTGAAAATAAAATTAACGAGAACCTTCTACCTCCCTAGCGAAAGTTTCGGATGGGAATTCATTCCGAATCATTCAGAATTATGCCGAAACCTGTATCCGAACCAATCCGAAAAAAGTTTTCAATTCCGATCGATCCGAATCAGTCAAACATAAATCCGATTCAATCCAAACTTCCAATCCAAATCAAATTTTCAATCCGAATGAATGCGATTCAACCCGAACTCGGATTGACCTAAACTGATTTTCAGTCCGAATGAATCCAATTTAATCCAAATTTAGATTCATTCGGATAGAAAATTCAGTATTGATCAATCCGAGGTCGGATTGATTCGGATACAGATTTCGGAATATTTCGGATTGGTTTGGAATGATTCGGAATGAATTCCTATCCGAAACTTTCCCCAGGGCTGGAACGGTAACTACAGAATACCAGCATGCTATTCGAAGCCCCGCCCGGTAGGTCCCATCGTCAGCTCAGGGAGCTCCGTGCACGCGCGGCAAGTTGGGTTCAACCAACCAGCCGTGACTCAACCCATTAAAACCCTCGACTTGAAACGACGGTACAGTTTTACAGATTCTCGAACAATTCGCGAACAAAGAATTTAATGACCAAATAACTTCTCGATATAAAATTTGAGTTTCGCTGGCAAGCATCTCTCTTTAATGAATAAGGGCTTAGATGAGCTCCCATGGTCAGTCGTTAAACTGCCGATCGTCTGTGTGTGTCAGTGGACATGCCTGCACGTGACCTTACCCTGAGAAGTGGGTAAGCCAGGTTTCTCCCTCCTAGAAGACGTCGCGCGAAGTAGATATTTAGGTTGATCAACGCAGCTGTTCCCAAATATACATAAGAAGACCTGCAGTGGGACTCCGATGCTTGTCGAATTTGGTCGAATTCTAGAACTCCCTAGATTTCGTTCGACTCAATTCGGAAAGTCCCTAAAGTGGTACTCCGATACGAAAAATGTTCGATTTTCGTCGAGTCGAAGTTATCACGAAATTTGAAATGATTTCAGTGAAAGATTTAAGTTGAATCGAAAATTCATAGATTATCATTGATAAAAATGACTTATGATTTTTTCTTGATAATTTGGATAAAAGACATATGCAGTAACAAAACCTGAATAATTAAGCGGCATGATTGTATTTCTTATACTTCAAAATAATATTCAAAAGCATTATTTGTATAAGTACGTATTTATATTTTATGAAACCAAAGTAATAAAATAAAGGAAAAGAAAGTTTCAATTATGAGGAATAATGTGAATTTTATATAAAATATACTGCTTTCTGCGAATAATAGGAAAATATCAGTTAAATGAGATTAATTAGGAGTTTTTGGTCAAAAATTCAAACAGATGCAAGAGTGTTTGACAGTTAATTCGCAGAATGTCCCTTGAAGAAATGTTAACGAAATAATTGGACAAAAACGGTTCTCCGATAACAAAATTCGACAAAAAAATTACCTAGATTCTATCGACACTTTTTTTTCACGCCTGTGTTCTATTTCGAAATTGAATCGAAGACGAACTTCATCGGAGTACCAAATTTTCGAATCAAAATGCGTGTGAAAACCCGAATGGAAGACCACATGTGCTATTATTACTTGATGATTATTAAGGTAAGTAAAATTTGTACACTTTTTAATCAAATAAATCAAATAAAAAAGGTCTAAGTGTAAAAAAGAGAAGTAGTGAGTAGGAATTTTGAATAAAATATGAATATTTTATGGTGAAAAACTACTTTTTCATTGTTGAATTCAACATGATACCGCGAGTCTATCATGGGGTTATAAAATAATTACTAACATTTTTTGGTCAATTTTAAAAATCGTAACATTTTATGAACTATACAAATGACCCAAGCACGCAAAGAAGTATTTCAAATGAAACTTTTTGCAAAGAGTCAGAAATAAAAAATGAAAAGGCCTTTAAAAATGAAAGCATTTGAAATTGAACTATTTTTTATTGAAAGCATTCGATATATAATAATTTATTTAGGATCGACACCTTAAGCAGCGGATGATCTTACATTTAAAAATTAAACACTTCAATAGTGCTATGAATTTCCAAATTCAAAACTGTAGAAATTCAAAACATCAGAGTAAACTACGCAGTTACAATTGAAAATAAGTAAATTTTTGTAATTCAAAATTTTTTAATGATAATGTTTATGAAACAACAAAAATGATTGAAAACACTTCACAAATGTATTTAAATTGTTTAATCTCTCCTGAGATATTGTCAAATGTATTGAAATTTGAATGCCTCTCAAAATTGTTGATAAACCTGAAGAATTGTTCCCAAAAATTGAATTGTTTTAAATTCTTCTAAATTTTTACATATGATTTGAAATTTATATTAATCTTTACTTTATTCCGGTGATTTATCGAGAAGCTTAATCTCATTTGAAACAGCATTTTCTTTTACAAACATTAAATTAAGGCTGTGTCTACGTTCGCCGGAATTCGGTGAGCGTAGAAAATATATTTTCGGCGAGATCAGGGGAGCTGGAAAAGGGCGGCTAGGTTCCTCGAAATTCGTTGAGTGTGGCACAAATATTTTTAGTGAGCCTATAAACACTTTGTTACATTAATCCTACGAAATAATTAAATAATTACAAACTAAATAAGTGTACTGAAAATTTAAATAATGCCGAATAAGACTTGATTTTGAGAATATTTGAAATAACGTAGGTATTGTGAATTAAAAGCTTAGTTCATGTTATTCTCATTTCCATACAGTACACGACAAAGTATGACAGAAAAACCAAGTTTCCTGCATTCATTTTCGGATTCCGTCCCAGTGACGATGGCTCCTGCCGCTACCAGGAAATAAAAGATAAATTATGATCAATGGAAGTTTGAGCTTTGCGTCGTATTGTTCAATATTTATAACAGAGAACTATTTAAAAATATTTTGCCTGTCTGTGCACAATCGTCTTATCGGAAAAGGTTGGCATTCCAAATTGGATATTATTAAATTTTATGTATCTAAAATATTTAAAATTAGAGAAGTATAAATTGAAAATCCTAAAAATTGAATAATTTTAAGGTTGAGTACTTCAAATTGATACACATATCCAATATCTAATCATAAGCCTCAAATCGTGTCCAAAAAAGCATTCAAACTTATTGCACATTTTCAAATTTGTAACTTTCCTGATTGCAAAAATTTATACGAAAGAGACTTGAAAGATGATAATAATATAATATTGAATTTTCTAGCTTTTCAAACTGAAACTTTTTGAATTTCAGACTTAGTTTAAAATTAAATAATTTTAAAATCAGGCACCTAAAGCAATATCATTTTAAATTGGAAAATCTTACACTTGTCACAATGCTCAATCATGTAGCTAAATTGCAATTGCAAAGTTAAAATCTTCCATTAAAGTTAAAAACATTAAACTTTTTAAAAATAATATAACTAAAATTTCAATAACTAATTGTGGGATTAAAATGCTTAGTGTTATTATACAATTGTGAATTGATTAAACTTATTCAGTTTATAGAATTGTGCAGGTTTTAAGGCTTGAGTGAAATGAACCCAGCAAGTTTTTCTCAGCTCTCAGAGACTTTAGGCCCTAAATTTAAAAATAAAAAATTTTTCCCGGCCCCATTAAATATGCTTTTTTCTTTCTCAACCCTCCGTCAAATGGGTTTTTTTACTTAAGCGGGAAAATCAACTAATGAATCAATTAATCAATCATCTAATTAAGTAACCAATTAATGAACTTATTAATAAGCTAATCAATTAATCAATCAATTAATCAACCACTTAAGCGGGAAAATTTGACTGGGTCGTAAACGACCCACCTGTGTGACGGAGGGTGAAATACTAAAATTCACTTTTCATGAAAGAAGATATGTATATATTTTTTGTTTATGTTTTAAAGCCACTAATGGAATCAGAATTATTTCTGTAAAAACCTTCATTCAGAGGTCGTCAATGAGAAAATTCCGATCGAGTAGAAGTTTTTCCATTCTTTTTGAAAATTTTTGAATCGAATCGAAATTTCAGGGTTATGCTTACATATTTCACACAAAATGAAAACCTTGTAAATCAGTGAACGAGTAAAACAAATTATATACTAGAGGGTCCAAAGTGTTCATAGACGATTATAATAAATAAATAGAACGTTAAACTCGAAATCTTAGTGAATTGGTCGAGATGGCAGATTTACTGAGGCTTCAGACCGCGATTCAAATTTTTCAATCGATTCTTTGGTTCTGCGTTAAGTCAATTTAAAATTTGATTAACTTGCAATATTTATTTAGATTTAATAATTTAATGTAGTTCTAAACTAAAAAACTTACTCAAGTAAGCTTCATAAGGAAATTCATCTTCTGAATAAATTCAATTCCGATTCTATTCTTAAAGTCAATACTATGTTCCTTTTTAAATTTGTCTCTCAATATTTCCAGCAGTAAGAGGCACAACAAGTTAACCTCACTTTTGGATCGAAAGCGGTGTGGATACTGCCGCAGCCGATTTGACATCTTCGATAATATGTTTGTTAAACAAAACTAAAATATGGAAATGCATGTGGGAAAAGGTTTTCCTTTATAAAAATCAAAGAATGCCGCCATATTTAGGTATTTTCCCTTAAGAAACAAATAATTTCACTTTGCTGAGTACTGAAGGGAAAACAGTGGACCAAATGCATAGGATTTGATCCATTTTTGCCCAATTTTATTAATATCTTCGTAAAATCTAATTTTTTCTATATAAGTGTATTCGGAAATTAGTTTTTATTTTTTAAGAACTATTTAATGAAATGATAAAATGATGATAATTGTTAATTGTGAAGTTAGCTGGCGATGAAGTGAAAACGCCTAATTCTCAATTCCCATTCCGGTCATTTCCAAGTCACTTATTATTGTTTCTTATTCTTACGCCCCAAATGCGAATTGTTTATGCGTTTTTGGACTTCTCCGGCATGAATCACTATTAGTGGTGAGTGTGACGAATTACTCATAATTATTGAACGTCGATATGACACGACGATGGATACCATTCAAGATGATTTGAATGTGACTATTACTAATATAGTAATGGAAGACACAAACACATTGACAGTACAGGACGGTCAAGACACGCCCATGAGCCCCTGGGAAATTATGAATCTCTGTCTCAAGGAATTATAACAGGCTACTAAAAGGGTATTAGAAGAGGATAAGAAATACCAGAAGGAGCAAATGGCCGCGAAGGACAGAGAAACACAAAACAAAATGGCGGCCACGCAAAGCAGCCTGGGACGGTCATTGCAGGTAACGACAGTCATTACCAGGAGTCTCGAGGAGAGAGGACTGAGAATGAAAGCCCAATTAAATCGTCTGGAAACAGCACACGCCCGAGTCACTGAGAGGATGACCGATGATATGGTGAGAGGTCCACTGACGGGACCCCCAGGAGATCGGTGGTTCATTGTGAAAAATGAGGTCACGAGCTTAGAAACATTCATGGCCAAATTCCTAAAAAGATTCTGGAATAAGCGAACCCAGCATGAGATAGAAAAGAAGCTGGACTTGGGCTATCATCAACCAAACAAAGACAGATCACGAGCAGAACACGCAACAAAAATATTCGCATTGGTGAACGAACTTCCACCAATAGAATAGAGAATAGAATTCGACAAAATCGGCAGTTTTATTGAAAGGAATAGCCCGATACCCATGGCTCATCGGGGGAAGGTGGAAGACGAGATTCGCCGAATGATAGACGTGGGGATCATACAACGATCCAATAGCCAATATATAAATCCGGTGATGCCAGTTGTCAAAAAGGATGGCACCATACGTTTGTGTCTAGATGCACGGAGATTAAATAAAATATTAATTGAGGACTGGGAGTGCCCGGAACCAGCCGAAATATTATTTCAAAAGTGCAAAGGGATAAATATCATGTCTAGTTTAGACATGACAAGTAGTTTCTGGCAGGTGCCACTCCATCCGGATTTACGACAATATACAGCATTCCAGTACCGTGGCAGGAGTTATGAGTTTAAAGTCGTTCCATTCAGAACCAAGACTAGCACGGCTGCGCTAGTAAGAGGACTCAATCACACCCTTCAAGGAATCGGCGATCATATCACATTTGTAAATGATATGCTTATCAACTCAGAATCAAAAGAACAGCATATGGAACATCTGAACGAATTACTTGAGCGATTGGCTGAGAATAATTTAACCCTAAATTTGGCAAAGTCTCACTTTTTTAAAAAAGAGACTAAATGCTTGGGCTTCATTCTGACAACTGAAGGAATTAAACCAGATCCGGATAAGATAAATAGCATCAAAGAATTCCCAGCACCACGGGCGTAAAACAGCTACGCGTATTTCTCTGACTCATTAACTTTTATTCTAAGTTCAGCGATAAGCACGCGGTTGAAACTGTGCTCCTCCTCCAGTTAATATAAAAGGATGTCAGACGGACGTGGGATCAAACAGCAGAAGACAGTTTCACATGAATAAAGAAACTATTCGGAGAGTCAATATTATTGTATTTCCCGGACCCCAAGAAGCCATATTACTTGGAAACCGATGCCAGCAATTATGCATTCGAGGCCGTGTTATACCAACTGAACAATAGAAAAGAAAAGGCAATAATCACTTTAGCAAGCAGGGCGTTAAAGGGACCCGAGCTCACATACTTCACCACTAAGAAAGAGCTTCTGGCCATTGCATAGGCTCTACAGAAGTTTCGTACCTACCTACAGGGAGAATAGATCATTAATCGAACCGATCATGTAGCACTGGCATTCTTGTAGACCTTCAAATTCGTCAATGCACGGCTCACGAAATGGATCCTCACCATTTAGGACTACCGTATCAAGATTGAGCACCTGACAGGCAAGGAAAATGTCATGGCAGATGTACTGAGTTGGCTGCACGAGGAAGCGAGGTACAAAAGGGGGCGTGGAGAAACCCTAGTTGCAATTCATGCATTAAAATGCAAATGGAAACCGAGGTTGGAAGGAGAGATAAGAAGAATACCCCAAATGCAGAGAGAAGAAATGAAAATTTAAAATATCAAAAGACAGATTCTTTGAAATCCTGATGAAACCACGCGATACAAAATCATTGAGGGTAATTTATATCACGAGGATGGAACTACATGTTGGATATACGTGCCTCAAGAACTGGCAGAAATTTTAATCTGGTAGTGTCACATCACATATGGGCACCCTGGAGCGAAGAAAACGTACAGGAATTTAAAAGAAGCATTTTATTGTCCACGTATGTCAAGAATGACTCGCAACGTGCTGTCGACGTGTGACTCGTTTCAACGTCATTAAATACCGATGAAAGCGACACAGGCTTTACTGGAACCTGTCTTATCACACGATCCATTAGAATTAATATCCATCGATTTTTTTGGTCCAATACCGAAAACAAAATATGGCTATGAACATCTTTTAGTTATGATAGATACTTTCACTGAATACACTAAGCTTTATCCACTCAGGAAAGCTACTAGTGGAATTGCAGTAAAAAAACTCGATGAGTTTAGTGAGGAAATTAAATCTTTCTTGAAATTATAAAGATAAAACCGCGAACTTGGAATAATTAATTGTAACTTATATCCTAAAAGCTATGCTCTATGTATATGTGTGTGTGTGTGGGTGTGTGTGTGTGTGTGGGTGTGTGTGTGTGTGTGTGTGTGTGTGTGTGTGTGTCCAGAAA
>JAUMHM010000071.1:5341354-5358587 GCA_032362435.1 Melikaiella ostensackeni | reverse complement strand
TGTCTGTCTGTCTGTATGTCTGTCTGTGAGCATGATAACTTTCGAAAGAATGAATCTATTGGATTGGCCTTTGGTACACTCTTTGAGTATCGAAAACTAAAGGTTAAGTCCGTTAGCTAGCCATTTTGGATAAAAATTCAAGAAATTGGAGGATTTTTGAAATTTTTGAGACCATTTTTCTCAAGATTCAAAAATTATATGTACGGCTGTTCGTAGTACTTAAAAAGTCGAACAATTTATCCCCATGACTTTTTTCGATAAAAAAAAACTATGAGAGTTATAGCATTTTCAAAATTCAAAAAAAGAAAAGAAAATGATATTTTCAAGCCAAACAATGCACGATATGAAAAAAAGTTAAGAGTAGAAAAACGTTGCTTTCTGAAGGCCCTACAAGTCTATCGTAACAAATTTTTTAATTTAAAAAAAAAATCGAAAATTCAAATTTTTAACCAAATAACGCAAGATACGAAAAAAAGCTGTGATATCAAAATTCTTGCTTTTATGAAGACACATAAGCCTTCTCGTGAACATTTTTTGGTAAGAGGAATAGTTTCTATTTTAAGTATGGGAAATGATATTGGCATATTTTAATTTTAATTTTTGAGCCGAACGACGCAGGGTAAGAATGAAGTCAGACGAGTAGAATTTGTGCTTTTGAAAAGTCAAATAAAATTGACGTTATACGTTTCTCTATAAGACCAATCATAAATCATTAAGATAATCATTAATCCTCTTTTTAACTATTTATTTGTAAATGTTATACGGCGAGCGCAGAAAATCGTGCGCGAATAGTATGATGAGAATGCTTTCCTTAAGGCCGATAGAGCCTTAAGTAAATAAATTTCCTTTTTCATTTGAAATCAAAAACAAATTTAGTGATTTGTACATCAAAAACATATAACATCGAGCGCGAAGCGCGACGACCGAATCGCGCGCCCTAGGCGCGCTCAAATTTGCGAGCGAAGCGAGCTGCGCGAGTCGAGAATGTGCCCGCGAAGCGGGCAGATTTTTTTACGCAGAACGCTGACGAAGTATTCGCGGGTGTAGTTTTACATTCCAAAACTCCGGACTTTATGAATAAGACGACGATTTTGCGATTTATTAAACTAAACAGCGTAAACAGCTGTTCAAAATTTAGAAGTCCCGACGCGAAAAAAGAGAGAGAACATATATAATTATAATTTGAAATTCTAATATTTCAAAATTGGGCTCTTTGCAAATTTATTTCAAAATTATAGATTTATCAGTTCATCAAATAATCCATTTTTGAAGTTAACTTAATTTATTTCGGAATTATACATTCATCACTTCGCCTAAAAATGAATTCCAGCTTTGAAGTTTGAAAACTTGGTTCTTTTTAAATTTATTTTCGAATTATAGATTTATCAATTTGCCAAAAAATAAATTCCAGCTTTGGAATTTGAAGAATTTGAATTTGAAATTTCAAAATTATTTGCAAATTTGTTTATGAATATTTATTTATCCAGCGACCAAAAGTAAATTTCGAAATTACCCACTGTGCCAAATTTCAAATTCTAATATTCCAAAATTGGGCTCTTTGAAAATTTATTTCGAAATTATAGATTCATTAGTTCCGCAAATAATACATTTTTGAAGTAACCAACTTTACCAAATTTGAAAATCTAAAATTCTAAAACTGAGTTGTTTGCAAATGTGTTTATAACTTTTCAATTGATCCAGTGATCAAGAGTGAATTTCAAAATTACCCACAATTCCCAATTTAAAATTCCCAAATTGGATTCTTTGAAAATTTATTTCGGAATCATAGATTTATTTATTCGCCATAAAGTAAATTCCAACTGCGGAATTTGAAAACTTGGTTCTTTGTAAATTTATTTCAAAATCATATATTTATCAATTCGACAAATAATAAATTGTTGAAGCTATCAAATTTACAAAATTTGGAATTCCAAAATTGCCTGTGAATTTGTTTATAAATATTTCATTTATCCAGCGACCAAAAGTAAATTCCAAAATTATCCACTGTGCCAAATTTGAAATACCAATATTCCAAAATTGGGCTCTTTGCAAATTCATTTCGAAACTATAGATCATCAATTAACCAAATAATACATTTTTGAAGTTACCAAATTTACCATATTCGAAAATCCGAAATTCCGAAACAGAGCTCTCCGTCGCTGGATAAATCTGAAATTTATAAACAAATTCGCCAACAATTTTGGAATTTCAAACTTGGTAAGTTCAACAATTTATTATTTCGCAAATTGATAAATGTATAATTTCGAAATAAATTTACAAAGAACCAAATATTCAAACTTCAAAGTTGGAATTCATTTTTTGTCGAATTGATAAATCTATCATTCTTAAATAAATTTTCAAAGAATCCAATTTTGGAATTTCAAATTGGGCGAAGTGGATAATTTTGAAATTTATTTTTGGTCATTGGATAAATTTAGAATTCATAAATAAATTTGCAAGCAACCCATTTTTGGAATTTAGGAATTTAAAATTTAGTAAAGTGTGTAATTTTTAAATTAATTTTTTCCCCACTCGACAAATTTAACATTTATAAATAAATTTGCGGAAAGTCACAAGTTTCGAAATCTCGAATGTAGAACTTAGTAAAATTAGAAATGTCTGAATTTCCATACTTGCTCCAAATTTTACATTTATTTATTTATTTATTTATTGAGAAAGTTGATATATTCAAAAGTCAGTTCTGCAAGACAACGAGCTCAATGTCTCGTTACCCAAAAAGTGATAAGTTTTCTACTTTTAGTTGCTTTTTTCCAAGTTTTATTTCCAATGTGAAAACTACCTTGCCGACAGGTAACGCAGAGAGATTAGTAGTACATAAAATTGGGCTGCATGTGAGAGTCGCTGGCGACTATAAGAACATCACGTCCAAACGTCATGTATGTTCGCTTTCTGTTCGCGTCGGGACTTCTGAATTTTGAACAGCTGATTACGCTGTTTACTCTAATAAATCGCGAAATCGTAATTTAATTCATGAACTTAATAAAGCTTCTCCTTTCTACCCTCTCTTTCTCGACATCCGTCTGCTCTCAGATTATCCAGAAAATTAATATTTCCACTGAAAATATGAATTTCTCTGGCATAAGAAGATGTCATATCCAGATACAGCAACCCTAGGACTAAATACAATTCCGAATATTAAGCGAGTCTACAGTCTCGCGCGAATTATATATGTGACCAGTGCCGTATCTATCAGAAAAGAATTCCAAGTTTGATTATCCAACACCCTTAATGGATAATTTTACTTTGACATGCTAAAGAATAAAATACATATATGCCAAAATAAAAGAATTCACTAACAGTGAAAATTAAAAATAAATAAGTGCCTTTTGTAAAATTGGTTTACAAGATGCCTAAATATATTTTTTGAATTCTTTAAAAAATCTGGGTGATGTATTTCACTAAGAATAAAACAGTGGATGTATTTCAAATTGAATTAATTCATTAACAACAGCAATTAAAATAAAAGAAGGATTTTTTTTACCAAAAGAAACAATTTGTAGGGAAGCAATTTTGGAGAAAAAGCCTTTTCTGAAATACTTTAGTATGTATGCTGGTTTACAGAGAAGCACCAAACTATTTTAATCTTAAAATTGATAAAAACGCTGCATACATTCGTCAAATGTATTAAAGGCATGTAGTACATTATTATGTCACTTATTACCAGCCATCCCATGTATTTCTTTTCCATCTGTTTAAAATTAGGAAAGTGAAGATATCGTGCTGAATTTTAAAAAAATTAATAGATAACTTTATGGGGCACCGCTCTCTGGTCAAAAGGGACAAAAAGATTGATTATCACTATCCGACATTTTTCGACTTTTTTTCTTTTGAATCATTCTGTTTGATTCTTATGAGATTTCCCCGTAGGTGAAGAATCCGTTGAGAAAAATACTCTAACAATTCAATTTTTTTTAATGGGGTCAAGTGGTAAAACAACGAGTTTTTGGCACCTTTTGGAAGCTTTAAAAAAGTCAGTGAGATATGCTAGAATCTTCAACGTGAGTCCAATTGAAAGCTTAAACCTTTGACTTTTGAAATGCTATACCGGAAAGTGAAAACTAAAGGAAATTCACACGGAGCCGTTTTTCTGCTAATGCGCCGCTGTCCATGCATTTTGCTTTGAGGAGAAAGAACGGGCTGTGGCGTGCGACTAAAAAATGGTTTTCAAAGACTTCTTCGTAATGTCCTTTAGTTGTTGGTATAGTAGATTAAAAAAAAGTTCAATCTTCGATTTGAGCTCATGTGGAAGATCTTAGCACATCTTACTGATTCTGTATAGGCTTCCAAAAAGTGCAAAAAACGCGTTTTTTGACCTTTTGACTCCGTTATTCAAACAAAAAAAAAAGGAACTAGACATGCTAGAACATTTTTATCAACGGATTTTTATTCCACGGGCAATATCCTACAAAAATCACCCAGAATGTTTGGAAATAATTTAAATATGTGTCATATGAGTGAGATGACAAGACAGCAGAAGTGTTTGTCAAGTCAAATTGCATTAGGATCATTATTAGGATCATTATGCCGGCTAACAGGGGCTTATGATTTAATTATTACATGCATCTTTATTTTTAAAATTCGAAGTTATTCAAAGTACTTGAATGTAGTTCAAACTTTTGCAAGTACAGACATAAATTTAAATTGCATTAGAATAACTCTTAATAACTACGAATTTATAAAATAAAGATACATGTAATAATCAAGTCATAAGCCTTGCTAGCCGACAAACAATATTTAACACTATTTATCATAATACACTTTGCTTCGAAAAACACTTCTACTATCTTGTCACTTCGTCCATATGAGACACTGTAATTAATTTATTTCACCTATAGAAATACCATGTGGCAAAGTTTTTGTTAACCTTCATATACTGCATAATCAATCTTTTCGTCTCTTTTCAACTGCAAGTACTCCAGACACTTGTAATAAACAGAATGAAATAACCATACAACGCGACGCCACCTTTGTATAACTTTAAATATATGAGCCATAAGGTGAACAAAAAATTTTGCAAATCCCACAGGATTTTCTGTAAACATGACAGAAGGATGCATGCTGTCACCGTTCCATAAGATTAGCAGTCTCTTTTTTTTCCTTTCGAATCCGTCAATAGTCACTGTTTAATTCTGCGGAGCTCGAGGATTCGCAGTGATCAATATTTTAATTTTTACTATAATTTAGTCACCAACCGACGCACAATGAGACGAAACGTGTTTTTCTTCGTTCAAAAATATCTGTTGTCGATTTCGAAGATTAAATTCTTCCCATTTTCACTATTTTGGCATTTAGACTCAACTTTTGTATTTCAGAGGCCTAGTTTAGAATAATTTAATGCATTTACTAAGAAGAAAACCTATTAAAGGTTTGAGTTAAGAGGAATCAACTTCTTACTCGACACATGGTTCCCACTTAATAAGTGTGTCCCTTACCCTACCTAGTCCCCTACTTCTCTGCATCAATGTCGAAAGTGCCTTAGCATATTTTTGGCACTCGCGTATGCCTTCGCGGTTACGAACCAGTGATGGCTTCGGACCTCTGAGAGCACCGATCACAAGGACAATCATTTTAACCAAATGTCCTGGGTATAATTGTGACAGCTCCCTTATAAGGTCTTGATACTTATCTTTCTTTTCCTTCTCCTTGACTGTGATTTTGCTGTCGGCTGGAGCCGATAATTCAATAACGAACATAGATCGTTTCTCGAAGTCAAGAAGAACAATGTCAGGCCTCGAGTGTGCAGTGGAGACTGTTATCTCGAACTTGTAGTTCGAGCAAATTTGGCAATTCTCGTTCTCAACAGTCGACTCTATTTCCCTGGGAGCGGTCGGAAGTGCAGGGTCGCGGTTAACACTTTTAAGAGCGACAAGGATGTAAATAAACCACTCTTAGGGTCGCATTGTGTCTGTGGAGGTATGTCTTTCCCGCATGAATGGGACACCCGGAGAGTATATGCCGTAGGTGCCCAGAATGTGCATGACATGCTCTGCACCTATCGCTGGGAACTTCTTGACGCAAAATGCGGCTACGATATACCAAGGTGGAAATGACACCGTCCTGACACGTGAAAATAAAACCCTCTGTGTCTGAATTAAGTCGCGATGATTCAAGGAAAGAAAATGTTAGTTCCGTCGACAAGGACTGATGTCTTATATTTATGTAAAAGTTTCCGTACATTTTCACTTCAAGAAGCAGTTCGAGGAAGTTGTTGACCTCTACTTTCTTCACCCGGGTTTTAAGAAGTGGAGACTCTGGATGAAATGATGCACATTCCTGCTTCTGATGCTAAGATCCAAGCCAAGGGTCTCGGCTGCCTGATCCGCGGCTTCGTGAAGAAACGCTCCTTTGCCAATCATTTCGTGGCTCCTGACCGTTTTCATAAGATGATCTCTTCCATTTGCCATGATGTGAGCTGTACCCAGGATAATTTTGGTTCTAAAGACACTAGATATTCAGAAGTCCGCGCCCGCCTTTACGGCATGGGATGTATAAGCGCGAAATGGACGATGTAATATGCAAACTCCTTCGCACATGCATGATCTTACGTGTGGCGATGTCGAGGGCCATGAGCTCGTGCTTCGTCCATAGAACCACCCCAGACAAATGGAGTAGAATCAGGATAGCAAGCGTATTAGACGCAGATATCTTGTTTAACGCCGGCATAATGGAAGACGAAATCTGTCGAAGCACATTTTTTTTATCTGCTTCGAAGAGCCTCCTTCACTGATGTTATATCCTGAATGTGGATCTCAGGCACGCTTAAGTATAGGTGGGTCTCTCTCCAGCGCCAAGGTGTCTAATAGCACTCCTTTCCATGAGCTCAGGGTCCTCGAGGACGCCAACAAGTCGTTCTCCTCGCTTCAGATGAATCTTGTCACACTTGTCTAATCCAAAGTCCATACCAATTTCTCGTGTGTATCCCTTGATGATTCTCAGAACTTCCTTGAGATGCTGTGTTCCAGAAGCACCCGATATCCCAGAGATACCGTTACAAGACACCTCATCCAGGTGTCATTCAGCTTTCGGCATGGTTGTTTACGCCTCAACTTGGGAGTTTTTCCTTCGGGACCATCCCTGGACAATTGCCCGCGACAGATTATTAAGTTTCATAATCGTATTCGTAACCTCCTCCTCAGCCCCAAGATCCTGTTGAAATGGATGCCGCCCTTCGTGAGGATCTCTCGGAGAAGTCTGACCTCTGGGCCATCACTTGTTCAGTTTATGATGCGGCGAAAGTTTTTGCCAATTCAAATCGAAGGATAAAGCCGATGGTGGCTCAAAAGACCAAAAAGCGCTTGCATCAACTGAGCAAGAAAATTGGCTGGACTAGATAGAACGCGTCCCGTATTTAGTGTGTGATTGAGTACATAACATCTGGTAAGCGTTTTACGGTAAAGGTCCAACAGTTCGCTCACGGACTGATGGTCCACCATCACACATTAAACAAGTCAAAGCTGCTGACCATCAAGCAGCACATTGCTAATGAAGTACGGTTATCTGACGCAAGGAGGAAAATACAGAGGAGGGAGGGACAGGTTAGGGAGAATCAACAGTTTCTCGCTGACCCATCGCGACTCTTGAGCGATTCCCCTGTTTCTGTTAAAAATCCGCCCTAGTCCAAAGAGGTCGAGGCTTTTTGGAGGAAGATTTACGAATTTATATATATATATATATTGAGACGTGGTTGCAGCTGCAATCTTACCGCGATTTCGCCGGGAGCGGGTGCCATTTTGTGGAATAGCGCCCGCTCCCGGTGAGATCCCGCGGTTGTCTTTATGAAGAAATCTTAAATATATATATCGTTTTTGAGATTGTCTCTTGCAAGTCGTGTGATTAAGAAAAATACGAATCTGAAACAACTGCATTTAGATATTTTGTCATAAAATTTATTTATAATAATGACTGTTATTACCTTTGTGTAGTTTCGTGACGAACAGTCACTTCAACTTTAATTTGAAGCAGTTCTAGCAAAAGGAAAAATTTCTAACCTTAAGTTCATACGTTGTGTAAGAATATAATATATGTATTTATACAAAAGGAAATTACAAAATCAATGAACACCGTTTTTTTCCAAATCGACCACAATTAAACAACAACAAAAATGTTGTAAATTGGATAATAAATGTAGACTCTAGACTTCTTTAAACTGGCACCAATAAGTTACGCTGGTATGTCAAGAAAATACATTACAGTTTCCTTGGAAATGGTTTACATTCTAAAATTGGTCTATTTGTATTATTCATTACTAAAATTACTGGAAGGAATATTTTTTCAATAAATTTAAAATTCAAATCTTTTGGACCAGGATTCGCTCTCCTGGAAAGTTTTTCCAGCCATAATGGCACTGTTCTACAAATATTTGCTTTTATCCGCATTAAAATGGGAAAAAACGAGAGTTTGAAAATACGAAATAAGTTGGAATTATTTTTCTTAAATTTAAGCTTCTTACTGGAACAGATGATTTTGAGATAAAGGCTCAGAAAGAAGATATGATCGTATGGCAAGTGAAGGAAACCTCGCCCATATCTGTTCTTGTTCCTCTACCTGGGAGAAAATTTGCTTACGCAGTTGCGAATGGTACTGTTGGTGTTTACGAAAATGGTGTGAGGATTTGGCGAGTAAAAGTAAGTACAAGTTATTCCTACATCAACCTTTCTTGTCTTTTGAATTTTTTGAAAGATGTTTCGTGTCGGGTCTACCAATGGAAACTCATAGACTTGAACTCGTAAAAGTCTGGCCGAGCCTGATATATAGGGTGTACAGTGAAGTATTATTTGATTACTGATATTCTGATATTCCTGAAATTTTAGTCGAAACATAAAATCACGGCTTTGAGAACATTTGATATAAATGGTGACGGTGTTTTGGAATTAGTTACCGGCTGGAGTAACGGCAAAGTGGACGCAAGATTGTGTACTAATGGCGAAATTATGTTTCGCATTCAACTTACTTCGCCAATCGCAGGAATCATTGAAGCAGATTACAGAAGAATAGGAAGGGCAGATCTCGTAATTATAACTGAGGCTGGAGAAGGTGAGTTTTTTTACGCTTCTTGTACTCATTGCAATCTTAATGACGCGGCACTTTTAGAAATAAGTCGCGTAAAATAAAAAAAATAAAATAATAAAATAATAAAAATAAATAAATAATAAAAATAATCGCGTAAAATTGTTAATAATAACAGGTGCCTCCAACCCCATTAAGAAAATGTGCGATTAATATATGTGAATGTAGGGTAATCCGATACAATGGTTGGCCACACTCAAGAATTGACCACTTCGTTTAAATATGCTTATATTAAAAAAATACCCAACTCAAACAAATGAAATTACTATTATGTAGTGCAGGATATAGCGCATTCAATTCTGCAGTGAGTTTGTGCCGAGTGGTACGTTCAGATTCTGGAATAAGTAAGATTAGTGATGCTGAATAAGTAAAAAATTTTAGAGAAAAGTTGTAGAGGTTAGGATTCGAGTGCCCTTGCTTGTAGAAAATTATTATTTTCTCACTAGTTACGATAGCTTTCACTGTAACATTTTGGACTTTGATTGAATTTAGTGATCAAAGGTACACGAGAGTAGCATTATAACTATAAAATTATGTCCGTATATCGATAAATATGTTGCCAATCCTTGTCATCGCGAATAAGAAAACATAATAATTAGCCACGCTATATGAGAAGCAATATTTTTGCCAAAAATTATTCAACATTGTTTAAACTTTTTACAGATTATGTGAAAAATTGTTTGTCACTTTTTCTTACGTAGAATGAGCGGAAATTATGTCAAAACACAATTTATGGCTGTAGCCAAACATTAAGCAACTTAGAGGCCAATCACTATGCCTTCGTGACCAATGATTTTTTTTTACATTATTGTTCGTTTCTTGAAATACAAATCATCTACGTCACTTATATTTATTTATTATTAGAAACTTCGGCAAGCCCCATGTTATTTTCGATTTTTTTCCATACATTTTTAAAATAGTATCATAGTCAGTAATATTCGTAACTCTCTATCTTTAAAATTTAAGTGCGTGGATATGCAGTGGGTTCTACAATGGATATTTCAGAACCTGGCGAAGTCTATCGCGAACTTCTGGCAAAAAAACACGCTTTGGAATTAGAACTTCGCCAACGTTTCGCTTCCACTCCGACTTATTTTATAGGTTCCAAATTGGCGATAAGCTTAACATCTACGAGAGGTGCTGTGCGTTTAGCCTTAGCATCAGGTCCAGGACTTGCGGTAATACAAAAAATAAATAAAAGAATTCATGATGCCGAGGGGTTGACCGCTTGACTTTTAAGCATACACCGGATTTCAGTATTACACAAATTTCAAAAGATTTCAAGGGATTTCACAGCATTTCACTGAATTCCAAAGATTTAAATAAATTTCAAACATTAAGATCGATTTCAAGAGGATTTCAAGGAACTTCAAACGATATCAAAGATTTATATGGTATTTTGTGGAAATTCGAGAGATCATGAGGGATCAAGAAGTTTCAAGAGATTTCTGAGCATTTTACTACATTTCAAATATTTCAAGGGATTCGAACCGACTTGAAGGAATTTCAAAGAATTTCATGAGGTTTTGAGATATTTCGAAGGATATCAAAGAATTTTCAAAGACCTTAAAGACTCCAAAGGATTGCACGAAATTTCTAGAGATTTTGAAAGATTTTAAGGAATTTTAAAATAAAAGATCTCGAATATTTTAAAGTATTTTTAAATAATTTGATGGTATTTCCGAATATAAACCAAAGATTTGAAGAATCTCATTGTAAGTGACTGCATTAGATTTTATGAGTGTATGTACTGCGTACATTGTATGTAGATTGTACATACACCAGATTTCAAGAGTGGTTAACCCCTTAAGTCATAAAAGCTCTCGCTTTAATAAGAATTCATTAGAACAAAACCGTTTTCATAAATTAAAATATTACTACATAAATACCAATTTATTTTTTCGAAATAGTTTATCCATGTAAAATATAATAAAGTTGACATTTGTTTCCCCGATAGCACTTAAGCTTGCAGAAAAGTTGTTACGAGTATAATATCTGGTTTATGAGAATCCTTGTGGCAACTTGCGGCAATATTACAGTCACCTTAAACGAACCTTTCAGAAACTTTGTATCAACCTTGTGGTAACCTTGAAACAACCTTTCCTCAATCTTTTATATGGAAAGGATATTTTAAAGTTGTAGTAACTGTGCCACAAGCTAACTTTACAAGGTTGTTGCAAAATTATGAACCTTGCCGTGTAAGGTTGCTGCAACCTTAAGTGCTATCGAGGTGTGTTTATAGTGTTTTTAATCATCCATGTTTTCAGATATTTTGCGCCATAGTCTTCGCAGAAGGCATCTTCGATGGTGAGACCTATGTGGCTCATCCCAGAAGACCTGCTGGTGAATTAGAAATTGAACTTAGACCACCAAAAAATGGTCCTGTTGACATTCATGTAAAAACTTGCGTAGGAACCCCAGAATCAGATTTGCTGCAAGTAAATTTTCGTTTAAAAATATCAATAACTTTTCATCCCTAATCGTAAATACATTTTATGTACTGTGTAATTAATTTCTTTAAGGTTTATGAGCTAATGCGTCAGTTACCACCTTTCTGCATGTACGAGATAATAAATCCAGCCGATGCGAAAGTTGAAGATTTGAAAGATTACGGAGTTACAATTGAAGTAAATTCAATTCTCTCTTAATAAATTTCACAATCTCTTAAAATATTCTGAGCATTATAGCAAAAAATTATTTGAAATATTTCTCAGTTTGGAACCTTCTTATTTAGAGAATTTTATAAATTTAGAAATCATTATACCTACGAGCATTTCAATGTTCAAAATATTATTTATAAACAAAAATGTCTGACTTACTATAAGAGTAAAAAAAATGTTAATATGCTTTCAATAATTTTGACTTGGTTTTGAGCAGACAGGAGACAGGCCCCAACGAATTGCACTATGGTTAAATCAAAGTTTGGCCATTTCGGAGGAGTTAGAAATCGCTATTGAGGGACCAAATGCTGGAAGATTAGATTTGTGTCTGCGAGGATTGAGAGACAATAAAATTCACTTTTTGAGCGTAAACTCATCTGGAAAATTAACTTTGTTAACCGAAGATCCTAATTTCGCGGGTGATATCGTTCAATCACTGGCAAGCTATCTCGGTATTCTGGAACTTAGCTCAGAGGCTAATTTTCCAGCCGAGGAAAAAAGAATGGTCGATACTTTGGAGCGCGTCAAAGGTGAAATATTAAAAAATTTCTCTTCGCATTATTAAAAACCACCACTTTTCATTTGCTTTAATCATTTTCACGACCCGTCATGGAAGGTGAAATTTCTTTAAATGCGAGAAATTCTGACATATCACACACGTAAAGTTGTGGGGAGCCAATTTCAATGAACTTAGAACTGTTGAAAGTATACACTATACATACATGATTATTGTAATATAATAATTATATATATATATATATATATATATATATATATATATTCCAGAACTGAAGGAAAGCGAGGTAAAACTTCAGGCTGAAGCAGCAGGAGTTACAAACATTCTGAAGGCTTTAATGGTTCGTTTGGAGGATTCAAGAATTCTTAATGATGGAGAGGGCATGAAAAAAAGAGTAACACAGATACAAAAACTTGGTGAGAATTTTATCAGGGAACAGGAAATCAGGGCAAAAAACTTTAAAGATTTGAATACCGCTCTAAAAGAACTTCACATTGGGGTACAGAATGCTTCAAGAATCAGAGGTGCGTAAATATTTTGTTGAGTGACACCTTTGACTTTTCAACAAAATTCCTTAGTCTTCTTCTTTTTTTGTTTATACTCTCTCCCTTTTACGGGTTTGAGAATCTTTACAGAACCGTTACATGTTTTCTTATCGACAATCCTTATATACTACCTTACAAACTATTTCTTACATATCGTCTTAACCACTATTCTTGACCCAAAACGCTTGTGACCTTGCCCTAGGTTTCCGTTTCCTCTTACCACTACCAATCTAAAAACTGTAGCTCTATTCTGCAACACTATTTCATTATTCTCCTTCTGTAGGGGTAATTTTTTGGGTTTTCCCTATCCTGTGCGACCAGCTCTTTCTCTCTCTCTCTCTCTTAATTCTTCAAGTTTCTTCATCCATTCTTCACCCTGATCATTCTCATTCTAAATCTATTTTATTCTCTCTTCCATACTCTCCTTCTCGTCACCTGTACCTCTCTCTAACTCATGCAACCATGATTCCCGCTCATACCTATACATACTCTACAAAGATTCTCCTCTTAATTAATCGAATACCTACATGCTCTGACCCCCTCTCCCATTCTAAATCTCACCACTCTATTCCATTTGCTCTCCTTTTTAATCTTTTTCGGGTAATTCGGCTTCCCCTTCTCTGAACAATCTGTTGTACCTCGACTCTGAGATTTTTTCCCATCTATCCTCTCTTTGCCTTAGCGCCATCTCCTTCTCTATTCCTTGCCACTCTCTACCCCCCATTTGCATGCCACATTCAAGCCTCATTTCGTATCTCTGTTCCTCCCACTTCGAACGTTCCACGTTACCCCTCCTCTCTTTCTTCACAATCTCTTGAGAAATCCTGCTTCCCTCCACCCTTCTTAGTTTCTCTTTAAATTCCCAAGATATTTTCAGTTGATTGACCACCATTAAATTTTCTCTCGTCCTATTTCTTTCCTCAGCATGTAACCTGGGCAGCTCCAACTCACCCCCATGCCCATCTCAGACATCTCTCATGCAGACTTTCCACCCTCTTATCTCCCATTCGTACTACACTCTACTCTTTCTTTTTCTGAAACAGAACATTTGAGTCTTACATTGACAGTTGAATCTTTTGCTCTCACATACTATTCAAACGCTTTCATCATCAGACTCCTCTTCTAGGGTAAGGGGGCCAAATACTGACGGTGTTCCATATACAGACAGTTTGACTTATTTTATTTAATTATAGCAAATATCATATTAAAACTCGAAGTAAAAAATTTTTTTGAAAACTTTCAAATGTTTACGAACATAAAAGTCAATGTTTTTATTAATATAATTTGTTTTTCATAATGAATAATAATTTTTAAATTTGTAAACCTGGATTTCATGTCTGAAATGGCGGCCATCTTAGTAAGGCTTGGCGACAGAAGTGTACTTTTGAAACTATGATATTTCTAATATAAAAATTTTTTTTGTACAAAGAATGGCGCGTATAGTATGTACATGGTCTATTCTTTAATCAAAAATTCCTCGCGTAAAGATTTTTGAACTCGTATTTAAGCGCCGAGCGATGTTCGTAATAGGACCGCTGCCAGCGTCTTGTTCCCGTTACTGACGTCTGTAATTGGCGCGTCGAGCGGAGCTAACCTAACCTACCAGTGCCATGTCAGCGGGCTGCGCGAGATGGTCTGTGCTAGTCTGTTTCTACTTTCTGTGATTAATTTATTCAAAGTGCTACTTATTTAGTTAATAGTAAGTTTCTGATGATATTTTAAAATATATATTTTACTACGATAACAAATATTTAATTATATTTTGTTTCATTTTGAAGGTCAACACTTCAAAATGGGAAGTGCCACTAGGGTTAAGAAACGCTTTTTGTACAGCCCAAAACAACTTGAAGAAGCTCTAAAAGCAATGGACTCTGGAATGAGTGCATGTGCAGCTAGTGAAAAATTTCAAGTGCCTCGCACAACTCTGATTGCCAAAAAGCAAAAAAAGTATCCGAATAAACCACCTGGCCCCAGTACTGTACTCACTAGCGAAGAGGAAGAAGAGATAGTACAATGGATATTTAGAGAAAGCAGTAGAGGATTTCCTGTAACAAAGGAGCGGCTAATTAATAGTGTACAATTATTTTTTAAACAAACAAAGCGATCAAACCCTTTCACAGATGACAAACCAGGACGCAAGTGGTATCGTAGTTTCTTAAAGCGACATAAGGAAGTAAGTGTAAGAGTGGTAGAGAAATTAACTGTCAGTCGAGCAAAAGTAACTGAACAGCAGCTGAGAACCTGGTTTGGTGAAGTTGAAACATATCTTAAGAAAGTGGATCTTATAAATATTGATCCTTCAAGAATTTTCAATTCAGATGAGACAAAATTACCATTAAATGTTGAATCAGCATCGGTACTTGTCAAGAAAGGGACTAAAAATGTTTATGGAGTAGTCAATAATAATGAAAAAGAAGGCATAACAACTTTATTCACAGGGAACGCAGCAGGAGATTTGGCTCCAACCTTAGTACTTTATCCATATCAACGAATACCTGGACATATAGTAGCCAAGCTTCCAAAAGAATGGAGCGTTGGTCATTCACCGAGCGGTTGGATGACTGGTGAAAATTACTTTGAGTATATTGCAAATGTATTTCTTCCTTGGCTGAAAAAAAATAATATACAGTTCCCTGTAATTTTGTACATTGACGGGCATAAATCCCATTTGACTTTACCACTGAGTAAATTTTGTTCTGCAAATGGAATAGAACTAGTGGCTTTATACCCTAATTGCACGCATATTATCCAGCCAATGGATGTGAGTATGTTTAGACCTCTGAAAGTGCACTATCATAAACATGTTAGCCTTCATTGCATCAAGTACGAACAGCTGTCAGTATCGAAAGAAGATTTTGCCTTTGTTTTGAAAAGTGCGGTAGACTCAATGGATTTAGAAAAGATTTTGAAAAATGGATTTAGATTATGCGGTATGTCTCCTTTTAATGTGAATGCTGTAGATTACACAAAGTTGGTAACAAGAAGATCATCAGACAATAGAGAAGAACAGCCTATATGTGATGATAATTCACTAGGAGCACTGAATGATCTTGAAAAAGTTATACACTCCGATACACTCAAAGTTTTTCGTAGTCAGCAGTCAGATGAGTGGACTGGTAATGTAGAAGATAAAAGTCTATTTTTAGCATGGATAAAATTGAAAAATACGTCAATAAGCCAATCTGCTTCTGCGTTGGATGGAAATATAAGAAGTGATCCTTCGCAGGTAACTACTTTTTACACCTACGCTAATAAACTCAATGAGTATTTTTACAACTATTTAACATGAATAAAATTTTGGTATGTATATGTTTATAGGTATCCAACGCAGAAATTTTTTCGCCTTTACCTCATGAGAATGTCACTATAGAAACAAATGAGACTCCCCAACTACTAGTGGATTCACCGAGTACACTGGCAACTTTACCTGTTGCAATCGACAAAGAAAATGATATTCTGATGGGCATCGATCATGATGGGCCACATCAAGCGATGGTAAGAAATCCAAGTATTTACATACAATTTATGATTTTACGTATAAATATTATTTTTGAAAAGAATGTTAAATATTTTTTTCAGAACTTTTCACTTGATGATTCAGAATATCAAACAGATACAAATGGAGAGATTGTGGTTGCATCGTTGGACTTGGACTCAATTGAAATAATTGATGAATCAGATATAACTCAAGAGGATTTAAAAATATTATTAACGAATAAGGATATAGCTTGCTGTGATATTAATACTCATAGTAATAAGGATGTAACTAATAGCTGTACTTTACCAAGCGAATCACTCATTCATGGAGTAAAAGGAGAAGTGAGTAACTGCAGTAACAAAGTACTTGCACCGGAAAGTAATTTAGATTTAGTGTCAAAGGATGAGCGGGTCTACAGTGTAGGAAATAAAGTTGTACATCACTGTGATAATGACAGTTCCGGTTCCAAATGTGATGAGATTTGTGCTCCTTCCATTGAGCCTTTTCAAGACAGAACAAATTTAGAATGTAAGTCTTCAGATGTAATGAAACAAATTTTTTTGTGGCCATCGAGGAGTTTGGTAAAAAAAAATAAGAAAAATATCACTAAAGAAAAGGAAAAATTACCAACGGTTATCACAGATCCTCTATGGCAAATCATTAAAGAAAAGAAAGAAGAAGAAAAGCTGAAGCTCGAAGAAGAAGAAGAGTTAAAAAAGCAGATAAGACTTGAGAAACGACGAATAAAAAAAGAAAAAGATGAAGAAATCAAAAAGAATAAAGCAGCAAAAAAATTGAAAGCAGAGAAACCTAAAAAAGCGAAGAAAAGCGAAGTAGTCATAAAGCCAGAAGATGGAAAGTAAAATTATAAAAATGAGTATATGAGAATGGTGCTAACAATAAATAAATTGTTTATATATTGTTAAAAAGTCATAGAAGTATATAT
>JAUMHM010000071.1:5328615-5341254 GCA_032362435.1 Melikaiella ostensackeni | reverse complement strand
TAAATAGTTAAAAAGACGATTAAAAAAATTATCTTGATTTACGATTGGTCCTATGAAGAAATGTTTAACAGCAATTTAATTTGACCTGTTAAAAGCACAAGTTCTACTTTTTTGACTATTTTTTTCTCATCTCACGTCATTTGGCTCAAAAATAAAAATAAAAATATTCCAAAACTATTTTCTATACTTGAAATACAAACCATGCCTCCCACCAGAAAATATTTGGAGGCAAGTTCACAGGTCTTTGTAAAAGCAACAATTTTGATATCTTAACTTTCTTTTGCACTCTGCGTTATATAGCTCAAAATTTGGATTTGGACATAGAATCACAGACAGACACACAGGCAGACACATTCGTAAAAACATGTTTTCCGGGTTCAGGAGATCTCAAAACGTGGACATTTAACAAAAAAAGGGGGGGGGGTGGGTCAAATTTTACACAAATCTAATACATTCTCGGATAAGAATGTAAAAAGACAAATTTTCAACGAAAGAATTGAATTTTCAACCCGAAAATATTAATTATCAACAAAAGAGTTCATTTTCAACCAAATAGTTGAATTTTTTACCAAACTATTGAAATAACAAGTCAAAAAGATGAATATTCTACAAAAAAGTTAAATTTCGAACGCGAAAATGTGAATTTCCAACAAGAAAGTTGATTATTTTACCCATTTAGATGTTTACAAGGACGAAAAAAAAAACATTATTTAAAATAAATTTGCGAAATTGTATACATATTCCGATTTTTTTTGTGTTGATTACTTGAAATTTGATCAATCACAACTGGGTAAGAAAGAGTTATTCAAGTATGATGTAATGCTTTGAATTTGAAAGGGTGTAGGGTCGATCGCTTTCAAAAATGCAGTAATTAATACTAGAAAATTTATAAATCCCTAGCAAAAACCTGGAATTGTCAGAGAATTTTTTTCCAGGAACTCTGTGAAGTTAATATTTATTTGTTTAAATTATATACTGTTTTATGAAAAAATATGTTTTTCATAACTTGGACTCCTTTTCTCATTTGAATCAAGCGCCCTTTCTAAATTGAGGAGATACATTTTCTCGCGAAATTTGAATACAGTAATTATTATTTGAGTGATTTTCGATAACTTTATCTATTTAAGCGGTTAAAAATTGAAATAGAACGTAAAATGTGAGCAGGAACACATTTTTGCTTAGGAAGTGAATGAAAATCGATAACATGATTTTTTAAATCCTAATTCAAAATGCTCAAAGATGCTCATTAAATTTTCAGAGCACATAAAGGTCGAGCATATTTTTATGCTCGTGAGAATTTCTCCGAGCACTTAAACTCTTTAGGACACTACCCCTGAGTGTCCCTTGACGCACTATACTCTAGATCTTCGCTCGGACAGTCAGCGCCGCATCAGAAATTATTCAAGGTAAAGGTCCCGGTTCGTAACCTATTAAGAAGCTGGAAAGAATAAAATCCTATTCGAATGCCTTAGGCAATATTTGAATGCAATAAACTTTCTTCTTACGTAAAAACTAATCCATTTTCAATCGAAAATGTCATTGAAAGCAAGCTTGAGGATGCATTAATCAAATAATTAAGAATTTGAACGAACATACCCGATTTGCCGGTTCGTAACCCCCAAAAGTCCTCTTTGAGCCAATTCGTAACCCAATGATGAGCCGATCCGTAACCGGCTTATCAATGAAAGTGAATTCGGGATAATAGGTTCTTTGACTATTTTTATAGACTATATTCAATTAATTTCACAATTTTCAAGCTTTTGTTTGAAGGAGTTGATTTTTTGAGACTCGTCAAAGTTTACACTAACTGGCGTCAACAGCAAATTACGCCAAATGCGTCAATTTGTATACTAACCTCACAATCGATTCGAGGACTGTCAATTGCTAAATGACGCATTCATTCTTCGTTTTTGATCAAAGGTAAAAATTATTATAGATATTGGAAGAATATAAATTAAAGAAAAAATCTGCCTCAGCGTTTTAACGATATGTGTCATATTGTTATTTTCATGAGAGTTTTTGCCATAGGGGTTACAGATGCGTCACTGCTGATATTCCGGTGCCCGTTCGTAACCAACTCAGAAATTATTGTATTTCGACATGGAAAGCTACTTACTCAAATGATTGCACTCGAAACTAGACGAATGTTATCACTGTCCACTGGTTTGACACTTTTTTCACTCACAACACGCCAAGCTGTCAAGTTTCGTGGAGTCATTTCAGTGCTAATCTTATCTTCAGCTGATCTGAAAGTACATTGCGCCACGGTGGAGGGCAGAGCGCGACGTTTTTATTTTTTTTTCGAATTGATAGACGCGAAATAATGCCGATCATCTTATATCAGTTTTGCACATTTTCATTTTTACCTTGAAAAAAAATTCACTTCAGCCAACAGTTTCTACCTGTATTGTACTATATAAAGAATCAATTTATACGCTTGCACGGTTACGAACTGGTCGGGGGTTACGAACCGGGGCCTTTCCCTTAATGCGAAATACGAAAAAAAGTTCAAATATCAAAATTGTTGCTTTGACTGAGACCTGTAAGCTTTTTGTAGAACATTTTTTGGTAATAGGCATAGTTCCATTTCCAAGCATGGAAAATGGTATTGGAATATGTGAATTTTAATTTTTTAGCCAAACGACGGGGAAAAAGGAGAATTATTGAGAAAAGGGGAAAATATGGGAATAGGAGAAAGAGTGTGAAGTCTGAAACATGAAAGTTATTTTCAAGCTCCTCAAGTTATTATTGAACTGTAACGTTGCAGGGCCATCTTTCGCAAGATTCGCAAACTTCGTTAAAATTTATCATTAGAAATCGTCTTCTATACTATTCTTCTATACTATTCTAATAAACATTTCAGCAAGAAAGAGATTTTTCCTATTTTAAAGTGATCATTAAGTGTATTTGTTGACCAGAATTGTTGATAACAATAAAAAATATTGTCGAATGTCACTTTCTTCCATCAGAATTTTAATTTAAGGATAAAACAAACAATTATGCAAAAAATGGATTTTTTCTCACTAAGAGTGACCGTTTAATGCATTTGTTAATCAGTATTGTTTATAACAATAGGAAATATTGTTTATTGTTCATATCTGTCACGGAATTTCCATTTTTGAAGGCAAAACTGATGATTGCGCAGGAAAAATTCCCTTTATATATTTAGAGGTGCTTATTTATTGAATTTGTTTATGAAATTTGTTTATTACAATCAACAAAATGATATTTCAGTGTTTGATTTTAATGAGACCTTGATTTTACTCGATTTCGGCGGGATAAACGTGATAAAAAGAGCTTCCAGGCTTCACTGTACAGCAAAAATTGATTTTGTTCATAAATTTATTTATTACCATTGAACGAATTGCAGGAACTTCATCTCAGTTATCAGGATTTATTAATCGATTGTAAGTCTATCAGTTTTTCACCTTTTTGAGGTAATATCAATAATTGATACAGAACAGGCAACTGAAATATGAAAAATAATGGTTTTTTGGCATTTTGCAACTTGAATAACAAACAAACAGAGACCTTTTTACAAAATCGGCCTTATACGGACCTCTTTAGAATTTAATTAGCTTCAATTTAAAAAAAAACATGAAATCGGATATAAATTGTAGGCTCTGGATCATTTTGAACCCAAATTTTCTAATTCACCGCACTGTGGGGCGGTGACTTAAGAGAGGTGGATGATAGAAGTAATTCAGAGGGGAGAGGGGATTATATTGCGTAAGCGAAAAGAGGGTTAATGAGGCGTGGGGATAGCTTGGTTGATAAGAGGTAAATGAATGAGAAGTATATGGTTTATGAGGTGGGAGGGGGTGAGCGCGTTCACTCCTCTACTTCTGCCAGACAAAGACATTACAATTTAGTGAAATTGTCGCAAGAGATTTAAATTTAAAGTTTCTTAAAGATCAAAATGAAATCTATTTTCTTACGAAAATTTTCTGTGCACTGAAAAAGAACACTCAAAAAGTTCACAATTCAAAAATAGACTTTGAAATTACCTGCTTTTTCGGCTCATTAGAGACAGATGTACAATAAATGTACACAACAGGAAGAAAAAAAGGAAGAGGAAAAAGAAAGAGTCAACCAAAACTATCCTCACACACTTTCTTTTCTCCATCTTTTTTACACTATTAGGGACCAACATGCTTCAAAGCCAATTCAGACTTCCTGATCAGGGGAAATTTATAGGATAACTACAGTTATGGATAATGGAACATAAATTAATTATGTGGATGTGCATGGCAGCTTTTTTGTAATGAAATTCAAATATATTTATTAAATTTATTGACATTCTCATTTAAAGTTACTATGATGTCTTTCTTTGTCGAAGTCAAAACCTATTTCCTTATGAATATGAAATATCTTTTTTGAAAAACCATCAAACTTGCATGCTATCAATGATTCCTTCTGTAATGCATCCAATCTAAGTTTTTACTAACTGAATAGATTAATTTGATACTCCTATACCGGAATTTCAGTGATACCTTTCATGAAATCACATTTCGCCAACATTTTTTATCTATTACAATGAAAAATATATTAACAAAAACATGAAAATAAGAAAAGATAAAATAATTTTTAAATATAAGTTCCTGTTTGAAGAATGCAAATATATTTTAGAAACTATACAGATGAGCCGAAAAAGCAGGTAGTCTCAAAGTCTATTTCTGAATGGTGAACATTTTGGGTGTCCTTTTTCAGTAAACAAAAAATTTTCATAAGAAAATAGATTTTATTTGGATTTTTGAGAAATCTTAAGAGAGAGACATTAAGCAAAGATTGGTTCCAATCTGCAGGGTTGCCCATGAATACTTAAGATTTCTTTTAATTGAGGTTGTTGATGATTAACTCAATTTACCAAAAGATATCTATTTTACTTATATATATATTTCAAAAATTTGAGAACTCTGAGAATTACAGATAAATTTGGACGAGTACAGGATAAATTCTTAAGAATTCAGAACAAATTCAAAACAATTCAAGTTAAATTCAAAAGAAATCACATGAATTGAAAAATCCAAAAATCCAAATAATTCCATTGGTTTATATAAAATTGGAGTGAATTCAGAAGAATTCAAAGGAATACGAGAAATTTTGATGAATTAAATAATATTTGAGTTAATTTAGAGGAATTTAAGAGAAATGAGAATTCGGCTAAATTCATAAAAATTCAAGATGAATTTTTAAAAAATTGAAATGAATTGAAAACGATTCAAAAATATTGAAAAAATTCATCGAATTCATTTAATTTGGAGAAAATTAAAAAAAAAAATTAAGAGAATTTAATGGAATGTCTATGAATTCAGGGAGAATTTAAAAAACTTCGGAGTAAATTAGAAAAACCTAAAAAATTCCATTGAATTGAGTAGTATTCAAGTGAATTCAAAAAAATTTAGAGATAATTAGAAAAATCAAGAGACTTCAAAAAAATTTGAAAGAATTTAGGATAAGTTAATATAAATTCAGGGTGTATTCCAAATGAACTCAAATGAATTGAAAAGATACAAAAGATATAAAATATTCCATTTATTTCAGTAAAAATGAAGTAATAATTAAGCCAAATTCATACTAATTCAAGATGAATTGAAAATAATTCAATTGAATGCAACAAAATTTTTCAAATCCTAAAAAATTCCATTGAATTCAGATAATTCAAGTTGTATCCCAAATGAATTCAAATGTATTGAAATAAAAATCTGAAATATTCTATTGATTTTAATGAAATTAGAGTTAATTCAGAGGAATTAAAGGGAATTGAGGGAGAAATTTTATTAGCAATTTTTGAAATTACTACTAAATTGTTGTTGAAATATAACGTTAAGTGATTTGATAAAAGATTTGAGAAAATTTTACATTGTATAGTCTCGTTTTATTACATTTTATGAGCATTATGTACCAGTACACTGGAACCTTGATTTAACGGTTCTCGATATAATGCCTTCCTAGAAGTCCCGGCGGCTGCATTTGGCGATGAGGGGGTCCAAGGACCCAAGAAAGTGGTGCTGTGAGCTCAGCAGAGTTGAGCAGTTCCGCAGCCACAAAGTGGGCAGTTCGAACACTCGCGTGCATATTTCGCATTTATTTTGAAATACACGCGGAAAATTCTTTTTTCATTAATTATTCTTCATTATTAAAAAAGGTCCATCCTCTATGATAACAAAAATTCACATTTGTACACAATACAGTTGATAAATATTATGTATTTCTACTGGAAATGGTTCAAACCGCCCTGAATGTTTACGTCATTGAAATTCTTGGAAGGGCGTCACGGCTATCGCAGGCCATACCCAAGACCGGTGGTAAATCCAGGTTTCAGTATAATATTAATTTTCGATGAAAAAATAGTCCCTTTGTTGCATATTCAACATTGTTTTAATTTTATCGTTTGCATTTCAATAACTCATAGTTATTTGGTAATTTAGCCACTGAATTGTATTTAATAGGACATGGTTGAAAATATTTTTAAAAATTATGTAACATAGGTGGGGAGGTCCAAAAAATTTTGTTACGATTTGTTATATGGAGGAGAGCTGTGGTAAAAAAATTGGTTAAGAATGTGTCACATAATTTATGGATGGCCCCTAAGTGTAATAAGGTCCCTCCTGTTGCTGTCTGCATAAGGAGACTATTGAGGGCGGTTCGCGTGAAAGCTCGTGACAAAAGGGTAGAGCACAAATAAGCCTACTCTCTCGAACAGCTGAGACACTTGTATTTAACGAAGTAACGAATTAATAATTAACTCAATGCTTTCCAAACTTTTCGGTCAGGCAATTTTTACATGTAATAGAATTCTGAGAGAGAAAAAAAACCCTGTTAGGTATTTCTAACTTCACTTATAGTAAATTTAAAAAATAGCGCGCTACGCGCGCTTGTAACGTGTTTCTTATTTTGATTGCCTAATTATCAAATCAAAATGTATGCTGAAATTTAAAGTACTATAAATATAATTAATAATAATCATAAATTCAAAAAATATTAAAATAGCTACATCGCCTTTTATACAATTTTAATTTTAAGCGGCAACTTGTTTCATTTTGAATGTTTATAGTTCAAAATCATGAAATTCTAAACATCTTTTTGAAATAGGTCTATCTTGAAGATTTGCACTTGAAGATTCTTCAAAGTTGAATGTGTATAATTTAAAATGATGTAATTTTGAATGTTTTCTTTTTTGAATAGCTCAATTTTGACAATTTACAATTGAAAACTCTTGCATTTTAATGAGCTATATATATATATATATATATATATATATAAAATTGGTCAAACAACTACCGCAGGGTCCCCTTGGGAGCGACTGCCTTCTAAGAAAATGACACCGACTCCCAGTAGAACCACGGTAAATCAAACCCATGGCCACGCCTTACAACCGTGAAATGGGTGACCACATGGTACGGTGGAATCACGATGAAGGGCCGGCAACACCCTCGTTAGTCTTAAGGACACATAGCGACCCAAAAATGACCGCTCTTTGCATCCATCTCGCAAATGCCTTGGCATTTTTCTGGCACGCGGGTATGGTTTCGAGGTTACGAACCAGTGATGGTTTCGCATCTCCGAGAGCACCGATGAGAAAGATAATCATTTTAGTCGAATATTTTTTGTACACCCCCGCAGCTCCCGTATAAGGTCTCGATACCTCTTCCCCTTTTTCTTCTTCTTGACTGAAAAGTTGGCGTCAGCCAGAGCCGTCAAGTCGATCACGAACATCATTCGTTTCTCTTTGTGAAGGAGTACAATGTCAGACCTCAAGTGTACAATAGGGACCTTTAGCCTGAACTCGAAGTTCCAGTAAATTTTGCACAACTCGATCTCGACAATTGACTCTATCTCTCTGGGAGCGCTCGGTAGGACAAGGTTGCGGTTAACACCATAAGAGCGACAAAGATGGTGATAAAGCACTCATAGGGCAGCATTGTGTGTGTGGAGATACGTCGTTCCCGCATGAGTGGCACACCCGGATAGTATGTGCCGTAGGTGCTCAGAATGTGCATGACACGCTCTGCACCTGTCGCTGGGAACTTCTTCATATAAGATGCGGCTACGGTATACCAAGGTGGAAATGACACCGCCCTGACACGCGAAAATGAAACCCTCTGTGCCTGAATTAAGTCCGGCTGATTTAAGGAAGCTCCATCGACATGGACTGATCTTTTACATTTCTGTGAAAGTTTCCATGCGTTTTCTTGTCGTGGAGCTGTTCGAGGAAGTTGTTGACCTCTGCTTTCTTTACTCAGACCTTTAGAAGTCCACAGTAAAAAAAATGATCATTTTTGTTGCAGAGCATTTTGCTCCAGGGATCATTTGACTCTCGAGATCATAATGATCTGTTCAATCGGATCATTTTGATCTGCTTTCAGGGTCATTTGTCAGCATAAGTAAAATGGCCGACAGTTTTTCGTGCGGATGTAATAAACCTAAATATTTTGTCTAAGCGCGTGCAAGTGAAAACTAAACTTAACAGAAGATATATTCTGTAATCAAGTTTCGTTATTTTTTAACTTTTCAAGTACACTGCACGATCAGAAATCATTAAAAGCTCGCATATGAGCTAAAGTACTCCAAGAAGTCGGAAATCTTGACTTGACTTGATTATATGTACATGAACCTGAATCAAATCATTATGACCTCAAAAATCGATCATTAATTCCGGCCGATCAAAATGATCTTGATTTCGGTATCACTTTTGTTGCATATCAAAATGATATTGATTCCTGTATCATTTTGAACATTATTTTTTACTGTGTGAGACATCTAGATGGATTAATGCACTTCCCTCACTTATGATGTTAAGATCCAGACCAAGGGTCTCGGCCGCCTGCTCCGCGGGTTTATAGAGGAACGCTCCTTTGCCAATCATCTCATGTCTCGTGGTTCCTGATTATTTTCAGGAGAAAGGCCTCTTCCATTTGCCACGAAGTGAGCTGTACTCCAGATAATTCGGTCATAAAGACACTGGATATTTAGAAGTCCGCGTCCGCCTTTACGGCGTGGGATGTACTATATAAAGCGCGGAACGGACGAGTTGATATACAAGCTCTTCTGCATATGCATGATCTTACGTGTGGCAATATCGAGGGCTGTGAGCTCGTGCTTCGTCCATGGAATCACCACAAATGAATAGAGTAGAACCGGGACGGCAAGCATGTTAGTTGGAGACATCTTGTTCAACGCCGACATATTGGACGACCAAATCTGTCAAAGGAGACGCTTGTATCTGCTTCGGAGAGACTCTCAGTTATGATATTCGTTCCTGAGTGCGGCTCTCTCGCACGCCTAGGAATAGGCAGATCTCTCCAGCGCCAAGGGGTTTAATAGCGCTCCTGTCCACGAGTTCAGGGTCGTCGCTAACGCTAGCACGTCGTCCTCGCTTCAAATGAATCTTGGCACACTTGTCCAATCCAAAATTCATACCAATTTCTCGTGTGAACCCCTCGACGATCTTCAGAGCATCCTTGAAATGCTGTGTCCCAGAAGCATAGATTTTCAAGTCATCCATATAAAATACATGATGAGTGACCTTATGCTCACGATAATTAAATCCGCCGCAGAGGTATCCATGAGAATTGCGTAGTGCGAGAGATAGTGGCAAAAGAGAAGAGGGCTCACGGTGTCAACCTGAAAGACTCCGCTCTGGAAGGTGACGCTGTTAGTTGTCACACAATGTTTTCCAGATGAGATAGTAAATCTGGTAGGTCTAGAGGATTGAAAATTTCAAACCCTCTAGTGGGATTAACTTATGAGAAATTCAATTTGAAAAATGATGATTTTAGTATATGTCTTATAGAGTATGATTTGCGCCATCTCACATTTTTATTTTTAATCACGTCAAAATACAACTTGGGAATCAAACAACTAAAGTACTTATGCACTGAAATGTCCTCTTCAATTGGGTAAGGTTGGATCAATACCCATCAAACACATTCTGTAACTGTTCTAGATCAAAAAAGAAACAGTGGTCTATAACAACTGTTACAAGATGGTGACAGAAGTGTTCTAGAACAAAAAGGTAACAGTGTTCTAGATAAGATTCTCTATTTACACTTTTTTTGTACAATTAACCTCTGTCAACTTATAGCGTTATAAAAAAAATTCAATTTGCATTAAATTTGACATATTTGCAGATATAGATATCTTAGCACCTATTGGACCGGAAAATTTCGAAAAAATTGCAAATAGCTTTTCAAGACACGTGCTCCACAGAAGAACATTTTTTTCGATTGATTTGTTTATAATTTTGTTGATTGTGCTTGTTTACAATCAAAATATTTACTTCGATCGGAAAATTTTCTTTTTTCTCTGTGGAGTACGTGTCTTAAAAAGCCATTTGCACTTTTTTCGAAATTTTTCGGTCCAATAGGTGCTGAGATATATGCCTGAAAATATGACAATTTTAGTGCAAATTTATTTGTTCATGACGCTTAAACTTGAAAACGCTTAATTGTACAAAAAAAGTATGAACAGAAAAGTCTTATCTTGGTTCAAACCTTCTGATTAATATTTTACAGAATAACTTTGTTCATAAATAATGTATTTGTTCAAAAGAAAATTGTTTAAACAATTAAAGACCAAGTTTTCGAAAAAGTGTCCTGGATATTCATAATCAGGGGGCTTCTTTCGATATTTTAAGCCGAAGTTACCCTCTAGACCTCTCAGTGCATACAAATGCATTAGTGACGACTCGATTATAACTAGTACGTATGAAATCTTTTTCAGTCTTTAAGGACAGAGTGGTTGTTTTCAATATCATAACACTGTTCTATATTTTGTATATAATAGATCTAGACCTGTTACAGAATTGTTCCAGAATTATTAGCGAACATGCGGAACAAGGTTCTAGATTTAAACAAGAATTAGATATATCATCTAAGGATGATCTAGATCTAAGGATTAGATCTAATCAAGGATTAAATCTAGATTAAAGAAGGTTCTAGATTTGTTCCAGAATTGTTACAGAACGTGCATAACAGAGTTCTAGCATTGTTCTAGAATTGTTACAGAACATGTATATCCGAGTTCTAGAATTGTTACAGAATTGTACATGAAAAATTGTAAGATTTAGGCTAAAATTTTAAAACTTGTTACTAAATTAGCAAGAAGCTACAATTTTTTAACTCTTTCCGATAAAAAGGTTGGATTTGAACAAATATAAATTATTTAAACAAACAATTAAATCAAAAATATGCACTCAAAATCATTAAGGGGATCGTCTCATGTGACAGGTGTTTTTCTCACACTTTTTTCTAAATTTTTTGTGACGAATAATAAAGGCCAAATTGTCTGGTTTTTTTGTATATTTATGAACTATTCAAAAGTTATTATAAATTTTTTTACGTTTAAATGTACTGTCAAATCGACTGTATACATATGGATTGATATCCGTGTCAAAAAAAAAGTTGGGGGATGGTCAACACGATTCCAGCTCTTCTGTTGATCTGAAATTAAAAATTCAACTACCGTTTTAATCGGTAGATCTGTGGCTACAGCCGGTACCAAAAGTGAGACCAAATTTTGAATATTTTTTTTAGTGAACTGTCGAATATAAAAACACGATTTTCATCATATTTTTTGTTGTTATTTTTCTTAATTGAAAAAAAGGAAATATAGATATCACAATGATTTTGGTACGGGCTGGAACTATCGATGTCCTGAGTATACCATAAAAATTTGAGCGCAATCGGTCAATTAGTTTTTGAGATACCGTATTGACCATTATGAAAAATTGCGTTTTGAGAAAAACACGTTTGAAAGTTTGAGTATGAATAAAGTAAAAAGCTCTTGGCTTACCATCAGTCTGCTATGTCTGGTGCGTGCTGAAACTATCGATGTCCTGCACGGAGAAAAATGGTTGGTTATTTGTACTAAGAATTTTAGAAGTTTTTACTGTTTCTCATAGTAAACTGGTGACACATGGAGCTTTGTAGCAGTTTGTAATGCTTTACTGAAGTAATTTAAAATATGAAGTAATGGGATTTTATGTCGTCAACAACAGCATCGTATGCTGTGCTGCATAGTAGTTTCAATCATTATTTATATTAGACCCAACACATAAAGACAGCTACATTATGAGTTAAGAGCTGTTTGTACTTGGTCTCATAGTAAACTAAACCCTTGTCAAGCAGCAGGTATGAGGACTGTAGGTATCTGCGAATTCCTTGAAGAGTAGCCTTACGCTCCATGTCACATGGTAAATTCTACTACTTCAAACTGTCAAGTATGCTGTTGTCAGATACTTGCGAAAACCATAGTATAATTAGATTTCATACTATAGTACATGAAAAACTCAACTAGATCCAACTATTAGATATACATTCCCTCAATACTTACAAGTACTGTAGTGAATAGTTTTTAGAACTGTGCCACATAATAATTCTAACCACTTCAAATATGAAATTTGGCATTGTTTGATTGCTCTTAATGCTAGACAAAAAAGTTTTTTTTATTTTAATTTATTTTATGCCGCATGGTAATTTGAACTATGATGTATATATATAAAATGTTGGTTCACAGGGAAGTCCTTATTATATGACGAGTAAAATTAAAAATGCTGAATAAAAAATTATATCTCAGACTTAAGATGGTTATAGCCCAATATGTCAAAAGCACTTTTTGAGTTGGATATTTGTACCA
>JAUMHM010000071.1:5307390-5322897 GCA_032362435.1 Melikaiella ostensackeni | reverse complement strand
AAAAAATGTCAGGGTGTCTAAAATTATATAAAATGAGATATTAATACTATCATAAGTCATTTTTTTTGTTATTTTCTTGACAGTCTAGTCTGGCCCAGATCTGGGACTGGTCCGCAATCCATAACATAACAATTTCTGAGTGTCAATCATTCAAATTTTTTTTTTACCACTTTCGGAAAATTGTCAGGGTGTCTTAAATTATATAAAATGAGAAATTAATACGATTGAAAATCAATTTTTTTTCTCATTGTCCTTACAGTTTAGTCTGGCCCAGATCTGGGGCTGGTCCACAATCCATAAGATAAAATTTTTTTTTAAATTGTCTAACCATTTCCGATGAATTTGTAGGGTATCTGAATTTATACAAAATAAAAAACTAATACTATCAAAATAAATTCCTGTTTTTAGTTACATCAACTTTAATGCACCTCATTAACAGAGGAAGTTTAAAAAATTTTGTTATCAAAAAAGGGTCAAAGTTCACGATCAAATTTCTACGTTCCGTCGTTAAAAATTTGAAATGTTCATAAAAAATTACATTCCCTGTCATTTTAAAAAGTTGTAACGTAGTCTACAACAGGAAAAAACGAAATATTACACGAAGAAAAATTGTAATCGATTTAAATTATTTATTCAAAAATTATTTTATTGATATTGCCGTTAACAGTTCGTATATTTTACATTTACATAACATTTTTTTACATAATATTTGAAGTCAAAATACTCGCAATCAATTAATATTTATTTTCTAAATACCTTTTTTAAATCTTTGCTTACTGTCTCTCTTTTGAAATTTCTCAATGATCGAAATGAAACCTATTTTTTTATGAAAAATTTGTTGTATACTTAAAAGGAACACCCGAAAAGTTCACAAATCAAAAATAGACTTCGAGGCTATCCGCTTTTCCGGCTCATTATAGACAAATGTACAATAAATGATGAATATCACTGAAAGTTGGGTATAAGAGTTTTAAATGAATTCATTCAATAAGTATGAACTTAGATTGGATGAATTACGGAAGGAAATATTGATAGAATGCAAGTTTCGTGGTCTTTTTCCGAAAAAGATATTTCATATTAACAAGAAAATATGTTTTGACTTCAACAAAAAAAGATAACAAAGGAGCGTTAAATGAGAACATCAATAAATTTAATAAATCTATTTGAATTTGGTTGAAAAAAGCTGCCATACACCATTAATATATGTTTCATTATTCTTAACTGTGGTTATCCTATAAATTACCCCTGATGAGGAAGTCTAAATTGGCTTCGAAACATGTTGGTCCCCACTATTATCAAAAAGACGCAAAAAAAGAGAGTGGCGTTGGTCTTGTTTGACTCTTTCCTTTTTCTCCCTCTTTTTTTTTTGTTTTACATTTATTGTACATTTGTCTCTGAAGAGCCGGAAAAGTGGGTAATCTTGAAGTCTAGTTTTTATTTTTGAACTTTTTGGGTGTTCCTCTTTCAGTTTACCAAAAATGTTCATAAGAAAGTAGATTTCATTTCGATCTTTAAGTAATTTTATGGTAGCACATGAGTAGAGAGCTGACTAGCGCCACTATGTAACGAATTAGATTATATTCTCAATATTATTTTTAATAATATTGAGCTATTGAGATATTATTTAGCTATATTAATTTTCTGGCTCTTTCCAAACTTCTTTGTATTTATTTATTCATACATTTTTCTGGAAATATAAAATATTAATGTACAAATGTTCGATCAACTTCCTGGATGTTCAGACAGTAATGTTTTTAACAGGCGAGTTGAAGACTACAAGATTGTTATAAATCTCTGCCTGAAAGCCAGGAATTAATATATATATATATATATTTCAATCTAAAAGTTGTTTACAAAAAAACAAGGGATTTAAATCGGCATTTAAAATCGAAACACATAAAAATTATGAGGCCGTTTAAAAAAAGAGGGGGAGCAGAATTACCATTGGAGGAAAATTCTGAAATTTTGAATGCTGATAAAAATTTTGAAAATTCTGAATCTAAAAAGCGTTGCAGCAGATCCGAATATCAAAATTAATTTAATGAAGATTGAGCTGAAATATTCTTGGCTGCTGATATCCCAATGAAAATAGTAAATAATCCTTTTGTTAAGAAATTTCTGTCAACTTATGTCGGTAAAGACGTTCCTGAAGAATCCACTTTAAGAAAAATATTTGTACCGAAAATGTACGATCGATACGCTAATATTTCAAATAATAGAAGAAAAGCGTTCATTTCTGATAATCTAAGAACGGTGTTGCAGCTAAAATTCACCCCTCAATAAATCTAACATTGAAAATGGTTCAATAATAATTAATTTTAAGCTAAATTTAAGATTTTGAACTTTTTGGAACCGTTTTTCAAATAAAAAAAAATCAATATTCAATGCCTGGTTCTAAAATCAGCTCATTTTAAGGCTTGCACTTTAGAAATTATTTTCTTAATTTTGTATTGCTTTGAATTTATTCTGCAGGCATTTAACTCAAAATCGTTTAATTACAAATTCTTTAAACTGAAAAGTGTGCAACTATAAAGTCTTTCAATTTGATACTCTACGATTTTAAGGAATTTAAAAATCAGGAAATTTTGTACGTTTAAAATTGAAACCAAATAATTTACAATATTTAAATCTTAAACTAATTAATTAAAAACTGACTATTAAAACTTTTAATATGTTTTGCAATCTATGTATCTATGTATGTGTATGTATGTAGTATAACTAAAAATTTAAAAATGGTCAATTTCTAAACGATTAAAAAAAATGTCCTTGAAGTATTTGAAGTAGGATAAATTTTGCGATTAAAATTCAAATGTTTGAGTTCAGAAAAGTATAATTAACGTTCATTTCTAAACGATTTGTATTTACTTGAAGTGCTAGAAATTTTTAAGGGTTTGAGTAGAGAAAAGTTTTAATATCATTATTCTTCGGGACTCAATTTTTTAAATTTTAAAATACAATTCAGATTTGTTTACGTTTGAAGGTACTGGAGCATATATTTTTCGAACTGTCTACCGGTACGGAATTTTCCGTAGGACCAACCCCTTTCTAGCTCGTTCAGGGCTAAAGTTACGGAATTTTCCGTAATAAAGGTGAATTTATTTTCTGATTTTAGAAAAATTTGTCTAATCCATTTTTATGTTAGATCATTATTTTTTGAATTCAATAAAAATTTAGATTTCTAGAATATCAGAAGCTTTGACTTTGAAACATTCAATTTAGTTTTCAATTTCAAATTGTAAGATTTTAATTGCTCCGAATTGAAATTCGTTAAAATTCAAAAGTTTTCAATTCTAAATTATTCAATTTTGAATGCTTTGAATTAGATATGATACGAATTCAACTCTTTCCTAACGAAATTGTTCAAAATTGAAAATTTTAGTATAAAAGTTTTGAATTTTGAAAGCTTCTGTTTTAAAATTTTGCAATTTATTATTTTCCAATTTTAAAGGCTTTTATTCAGAAATGCTACAAGTTAAATTTCTTTTTATTCTATTCGAAATATTGTCCTTTTTTTCAAAATTTTATTTGATCTAAAATATTTCGAATTGGAACGTTTTCAATTCAAAATCATTTCATACATTTTTTTTTTATTTCAAATGCTTTTAATTCGAAATAGTCAAGAACAAATGATGGTCTAACCAGGGTTCTCCGCACATGAGAGCCGAGTAGAGATGGGTAGTGACAAAAATCTGACCGACAATGATCGACATTGTCCGTCACCATGGTAAACTTTGGACAATTGGACAAAGTCATATTTCTAGATAAATGTAATGGGAATTTGTTGAAATAAAATTTTTTATGGTTTTGCGGGGCCCATAAACCCTAATTGTAACTAAAAGTTGAAGCTAAACATGTTTTTTAAATATAATATGTGAAATATGTACTTTGATGTGCAACATAACCTCACAATCTTTATCCTCATTTAGCGGTATGTTTGAAAAATGAATGTAATGTGTAAGTAATTCATAGAATAAACAAAACAAAAGTAAATTAAGGCTGATAATAAAGTTTAATTCAGTACACAAATAAGAGAAATAAATTTGTGTATAGAAAGAAAAATATTATTTTATGTCAAAATGAAAGAAAGTTAAAAGTAGAAGGTAGTAACTGCATTTATCTACAAAATCAGAAAATAAAGAACAAAGTATAAGAACCTTTTTTGACACACAAATTTTCCACGTGTAAATGATTTGTAATAAACAATTTGTAGAGAAAATGAAGAACCTACTTTAAATAAAAAATGTTCTCTATGTTCTCGTAAAATGTTTAATTTAAATTGCTTCTGTGTCAAGAAATTTCTTTTGAAGATGATATAACGATAGATTTTATACAATAATCACAGGCGTACATTTGGAAGAAATTAAAAGTGTTTAATTTTCTTACATTCTATATTTTACTTGTATATCTATAAAAGAATACAAGGAACCAAAACTTTTGAAGAATAATCGTTGTAAGTCTCCTGTAGCTCATAAATTATGCATATTTTGATGATACTTAAATGCTTAAAATATTCAAAATAATTTTATCTCAAACTTGAAATGTATAATAAATTTACATTGTTATTCGCAGAACAAAACATTACAAGCTTCAGTGCTTATAGCTATATATATCCCAAGAAAAGGAAAAGGTTAACGGCTGAAAGAGCTGGCAAAATTGTCTACATTTCCAGAAACTTGCAATCTTTGAAGCCAGCTCTAAATCCAGCATAATGAAATTATATTTTAAATAATATCACTTTTTGCTTACCAGATCAACTAATTTTTACGTAATTAGAAAAGTGACTATCGAATTGATATGCTTGTTGCATACAATAAATAATATTTCACATTGTACTTCTACAAATTTATACTTCATTATTTGGTGATTCATCCCTTACAAAGAAAAACAATCTTTATTTTAAAACATATTTTTTGTTAAAAAAATAATATGTTCATTTTACAGAGTAGTAATAGGTGTGTATACACATACGTAAATAAACATGCATTATTTATTTGAAAAATGAGTATTAAATAAGCAGAAGCAACATTTGACTTTGATAGGAGATAGTACTTTCCACATTTCGCACTTAATTTCCAAGGTCTGAGGTTACGTTGCACACATTTATCGTGAAAATACACTGTTTACGTCTTACGGCGTATATCCTTTTGGGAAATATAAATCTAATGATATAAAATATTACTTGATGCCTAACCGATCATTCAATATATTTATTCTCATTTCTTCAAAATATCAATTTGTCCAGAATTACCACGAGTGGATTCAGACAGGACGGCACCCGGTCGAATCCTACCTCCCACCACTTTCGAACCTGCCAGAGTTGTGACTCATTAGCGCGCTTATTTCAAACTTACGTACAGTTCTAATTTAATAAAATAAAATATTTTTAAAAATTTAAGATACAGTGAAATAATGTTTCATTAATCAGGATATGTTCAAATGAAATAATTCGTCATAAAAATCACATTTAGTCTGGATTTTTTTTCGATTCTTATAGTTTAGGACGCCATTTACTCAGAAAAAATGATAAAATATAATATTTCAAGCATTAAGGCTATGAAGTAAGCGAGGGACATGAATTCCGAAGTTAATTTAAAATGACTCACATATTTCTCACCAAATGTACACTTCATATACCCAGCATATAATAATGAAATAATAATAACGTAAAAGGTCTTAGACAGAGTACATAATATAAAATTTAAATAATAAAATTTAAGTTTTCTATTCAGTTGGAAACACTATACTTTAAAGCGGCGAAAATAAATCTTTTTGAATTAAAAGTTACGCTTTTCTCTTTTATGCACAATATAATAGGGTCAAAGTTTCATAGTCCTGTATAATACGTTTCGGAAAAGGTTGAAAATTTTTATTTTATTGCGGGTAATTGTGTCGCCGCTCAGGCGCCAGTGTGGCACTAATGAAGAAGTCGCCAACAGAATGGGGCGACAGGACGTATTGTTTAAAATTATTTAAATACCTAGGTATGTAGTCTCTGAGTTTTATTTCAATGTTTCCCTTCAAAGTGTAAGGATGGCACATGTTTGCGAAGTTTGTGGGTTGAAGTTTACTCAAAAGTAATTTTTAGGTAGACATTTGGAAGAAGTCCATCGTATATTCATTTGTAAAGAAAATATATCGTATTTGAATCAACAGCTGAGTACTTTAGGCAACATTCAAGAAGAATTTTCATGCCCTTGATAAGTGTTAAATGTATATAATTCGTTAATATTAAAATACAATTTTTCCTATCATTTTGCAAATTTAAAAGGCTTTCATAAAACATGTAAAAATTAAATATATAAACAGGCATTGCCATGAAACATTTAACTTTTAGGCTGTCGGTTTAGTGGAGTATATATTACGAAACAGTTGTATATAATATTCAGTGGTGGGAAGTGACTAGTTCCTTTGAACTAACTACTGTAACTAGTTACTTTGTCTTGTTAATGATAGTGTTAACAAAATTACTTTTGTAAGTACCCTGGGATTCAAAATTTTCTAAAATCTATACAATCACTTAGAATGAAAGAAAAAAATAATTTCGTAGTTAAATATTAATTTCTCCTTGGTCGATATTGAAATTTTTTAACCGGAAATTTAATTATCCCAGTTATTTTATTCATTATTTTAGTTAAAAATTCATCTTTTCTGGTTAAAAATCTTATGATTTAGTTAAAAATTCAATTGTTTTGTTCGAAATTGAACGATTTTGAAAGAAAATGATTTCATTCGGTTAAAAATTCAATTGTTTTGTTGAAAATCAGTTTCTTGGTTGAAATATAGCAACTATTACACTTTTAGTTGAGGATTCATTTTTCTTCGTTGAAAGTTAATTTTTTCAATTGAAAAATTATGCATGACAATTTTGTTAAAAATTGATCTTTTTTTAGTTGAAAATTCAAATATTTCGTTTAAAATTCGTCTTTTTTTGGTAAACAATTAATCTTCTTGGTTGAAAATTCATCTCTTTGGTTACAAATTGTACCATTTTGTTGAAAATTAATCTTTCGTAGCTGAAAATTCATATACTTTGTTAAAAATTCATCTCTTTGGTTTCACATTAAACAATCTTGTTGAAAGTTCGTCTAAAAAAAGGTTGAAATTTCATCTATTACATTTTTCATTGAGAATTCATCTTTTTGGACAAAATTTTATGATTTGGTTAAAAATTAACTTTTTTGTTCAAGACTTGTCTTTTTGGCTTGAAATTTTAACAATCTGGTTGATTTTGTTCCTCTCTCGACTGAAAATTAAACCATTTTGATAAAAATTCTTTTTCAGTTTGAATATAACTGTTTTTGATTGAAAATTAAACTATTTTTTGGTTAAAAGCGACATGGCGTAGCAGACAAATTTCTTAATAAAGAAGACTTTATGCTAGTTTTAATGACAAATTACCAACAGGAAATAATTAAAGAGCTAGAATCAAACAAAAAAATTTTATAAGACAGTACGCATGGTACCGCAGGACACGATTTCCAATTGACAACTATATTAAAAGTCGACGAATTCGCAGCAGGCTGCTGCGTTTCCCTTTGTTTTAGTAACAGGATCGATACTGCTGCAATGAATTTATATTTTGATGTAGTAAAGCAAAAAGTCGGTCTTATTTCAGCAGATATTTTTATGTCTGACGACACAACAACGTTCTATGATGCTTGGTGTCAAGTTATGGGCATACCAAAACATCGTTTACTCTGTTTGTGGCACGTTGATAAAAACTGGAGAGAGCCAGGAAGATAAAAAATTAAGGACCCTGTGAAGCAAACGGAAATTTACAAGGCGTACAGGATTCTCATGGAAACGACAGATGTTCAACAATTCACGCAGATGTTAGAATCTTTTATTCAAATCTGTGCTAAAGATGAAGATATAAAGGAGTTTGGCAAGTATTTCCGACAATACTACGCAAATCGAAGTGAAATGTGGGCATACTGCTACAGGCTCGGACTTGGTCTAACGACAAACATGTTTTTGGAGGCAATGCATAAGAAGCTAAAGTATTTCTATTTGGATAGGAAATAAAACAGACGAATCGATAAATGCATAGCATTTCTACTGAAATTCGCCAGGGCAATGATGTTCGAGCGATTAATACGGGAAAAGAAATCAAAACAAACTCACCGCATGCAGAAAATTGGCCAGAGCCATCATAAAAGTGTTGTCCCTGGAACACAGAGATGGGCTATGAAAAAGAAGCTGATGATCCTGAGATCTACTCACAACTCAACAAGAGAGTAGAACGTCTTGTCGGTGAAGTGCGAACAAATTGCAGAAAGAAGAAAGTGAAATCTAATGAAATTCAACTTCCTGGATAACATCAAAAATCTGAGAAAAGGAAAATAGACCTCAGAGATTTTACTCAACCGTAAAGCGCAGGAAAACGGTAACAAAGAGGATTTCGAAACCAACAAACCTCGGAAAAAAGTCAATTGAAAATATGTTACTTCTTGGCGATACAGCGACGATAAATATTCACACTCAATTCGATCATGTGTACGAGAAAAATCATAATTTCAAAATTGTAATTTTAACGGAGCAAAATACGGAATTGAATAAATGATTTTTAAACCATTACATCTCCTACAGTCTTCATTTCTTGCCTCAAAATTTAGTTATACTCCAAGATAATTTTTCGATAAAAAAATCAAGAAAAAAGTTATGAAATTATATTAGCTGTTTTTTGAAATAAGCGTGCCAACTACTTCACATCTCTGGCACTGGCGCTCGGTCTGAGTGCCAGTGGTTCGGAAGTGGTAAGGGGTCGGCTCCACCCGGGTGCCGTCCTGCCTGAATCCACTTGTTGCAGCAGGACCCAACAAAAATAGACGTTCTTCGCAAATCCGGTTTCGAAATGTTCTTTTTTAATGTTAGATTACGAAAAGGAGATTCGTGATTTGTGTAAAAGCTACACTAAGTTTAAGAATAGTCTAACCGGTGGAAAATGCTATAAAAAATCCCGTTAAAGTAAGAAGGATAGCGTTATTTCTTTCTCTCTTACTCTAATAGGATTTCTTAGTAACACGACATACTTGTACAGGCGCCAATATCTGCTTGTCGGATCTACTCGATAACTTTGATTGTACGTAAATTTAGCATTAAAGTTTTTTCATTTAGTAAATCAAGCTAGGATTGAATACTTTCCAATTTTACACATGCAAACATTCGCTATGACATTCCTATAAACATAGTGTAAGAAAAGTGTAACCAGTGGAAAATGCTATAAGTTAAACAAGATGAACCATCACCGAGATTCGCGCTTTTAATATTCTTGGAAACATAACCTATCTTACGTATATTTTACCACGGTAATTACTAAACTACTTAGAGATAGGACAGATGGAATTAGGCTGCACACCCAAAACTCAGAGAATATGTCGCACCTCTTTTGGCGCTGCAGAGCGAACGTTTCCTATCATTTTCTGTTATTCATGGTGACCAGCTATTCGCTAAAATTTCGGACATGTGCAAATGTATGCAAATGTGTAGTATTTTTTTTTAAGTCAAATAAAATTTCCGTTGAGGGTGTTGGATAATCGGACTTGGAATTTTTTTTATAGATACGGCACTGGTCCCGTATATAATTCGCTTTCAGTCCGTGAGCATGAAACGAAGAAGACTCACCTAATATTCGGGGTTGTATATATCCTGGGGTTGATCTATTTTGCGAAGAAACCTTCTTATGACGAAGAAATTAAAGTTTTGGGTGAAAAATATGCATTTTTTGGAACGAGGAAATCATCTCAGAGCAGACGAATGTCGAAAAAGAGAGGGCAGAAAGCAGAAGCGCTATAGTCTCACATCTGCAAACACAGAACTCTGACACTGACGAAGTAGTCGCGGATGTAACTTTACATGCTAAAACTCCCGACTTTATCAGTAAAACGACGATTTCGCGATTTATTAGAGTAAACAGCGTAATCAGCTGTTCAAAATTCAGAAGTCCCGACGCAAAAAAAAAAGAGAGAACATATATAACGTATGGACGTGGTATTTTTATAGCCGCCAGCGACTCTCAATATAGCTCAATTTTGTGTACTACTAATCGATTCACGTTATCTGTCGGCAAGGTAGTTTTCACATTGGAAATAAAACTTTGAAAAAAAGCAACTAAAAGTAAAAAACTCATCTTTTTTTGGATACCGAGATATTGAGCTCGTTGTTTTGCAGAACTGGCTTTCGAATGTTATAAATGCGAAATTGTTTGGAAATTTATTTATAAATATTTTATTTATTCAGTGACCAAACGTAAATTGGAAAATTGCCCACTATGCCAAATTTGAAATTCTAATATTCTAAAATTGGGCTCTTTGCGAATTTATTTCAAAATGAGAGATTTATCAGTTCAGTAAATAATACAATTTTGAAGATATCAAATTTATCAAATTTAAAAATCCAAAATATCAAAACTGAGTTGGATAAATAAGATATTTATAAACAAATTTCTAAACAATTTTGGAACTTCAAATATGGTAAATTTGGTAACTTCAAAAATTTATTTTCTGGCGGATTGATAAGTCTATAATTTCAGTGTAAGTCTGCAAAGAACCAAGTTTTGAAATTCCTAAATTGGAATTTATTTTTTGGCAAACTGATAAATCTGTTGTTCGAAAATAAATTTACAAAGAACCAAGTTTTCGAACTCCGAAGTTAGAATTAATTTTTTGGTGAATTGATAAATCTATAATTACGAAACGAATTTTTAATGAATCCAAATTGGGAATTTCAAATTGGGTAAAGTGGGTAATTTTGAAATTTACATTTGGTGATGGATGAATTTGATATTTATAAACGAATTTGTAAACAACTCAGTTTTGGAATTTTTGATTTTCAAGCTTGGTAAATTTGGTAACTTCAAAATTATATTATTCGCTGAACTGATCAATCTCTAATTTCGAAATAAATTTGCAAAGAGCTAAATTTTGGAATTTTAAAATTTCAAATTTGGCGGAGTGGACAATTTTGAAATTTACTTTCGGTCGCTGGACAAATAGAATATTTATAAACAAATTTCCGAATAATTTTGGAATTTCAAATTTCGTTAATTTGGTAAATTCAAAAATTTATTTTTCGGCGGATTGATAAGTCTATAATTTCGAAGTAAATTTTAAAAGAACCAAGTTTTGAAATTCCAAAGTTGGAATTTGTTTTTTGGCAAATTGATAAATTTATCCTTCGGAAATAAATCTACAAAGAACCAAGTTTTTGAACTTCAAAGTCAGAATTTATTTTTTGGCGAATTGATAAATCTATTATTTCGAAATTATTTTCAAAGAACCAAGTTTTCGAAGTCCGAAGTTGGGATTCATTTTTTGACGATTTGATAAATCCATAATTTCGAAGTAAATTTGCAAAGAACCAAGTTTTGAAATTCCAAAGTTCGAATTTATTTTTTGGCAAACTGATAAATTTGTTACTCGGAGATAAATCTACAAAGAACCAAGTTTTCGAACTCCAAAATTAGAATTTATTTTCAGATGAATTGATAAATCCATAATTTCGAAACGAATTTTTAATTAATCCAATTTGGAAATTTCAAATTGTATGAAGTGGGTAATTTTGAAACTTACTTTTGGTAATGGATAAACTTGATATTTATAAACAAATTTGCAAACACTTCAGTTTTGGAATTTTGGATTTTCAAATTTGGTAAATTTGGTAACTTCAAAATTATATTATTCGCTGGACTGATCAATCTCTAATTCCAAAATGAATTTGCGAAGAGCCCAATTCTGAATATTAGAATTTCAAATTTGGCATAGTGGGTAATTTTGAAATTTACTTTTAGTCGCTGGATGAATAAAATATTCATAAACAAATTTGCAAACGATTTTGTAATTTCAAATTTGGTCATTTTGGTAAATTCAAAAATTGATTTTTTGGCGGATTCATAAGTCTATAATTTCGAAGTAAATTTGAAAAGAACCAAGTTTTGAAATTCCAAAGTTGGAATTTTTTTTTGGCAAATTGATAAATCTGTTGTTCGAAAATAAATCTACAAAGATTAAAGTTTTCGAACTCCAAAATTAGAATTTATTTTCTGATGAATTGATAAATCTATAATTCCTAAACGAATTTTTAATGAATCCAATTTGGAAATTTCAAATTGAATAAAGTGGGTAATTCTAAAATTTACCTTTGGTAATGGATAAATTTGATATTTATAAATGAATCTGCAAGCAGCTCAGCTTTTGAATTTTGGATTTTGAAATTTGGTAAGTTTGGTAACTTTAAAATTATATTATTTGCTGAACTGATCAATCTCTAATTTCGAAAAAAATTTGGGAAGAGCCGAATTTTGGAATATAAGAATATCTAATTTGGGATAGTGGGCAATTTTGAAATTTACTTTTGGTCGATAAATGAATAAAAATTTTTTCTAAACAAATTACCAAACAATTTTGGAACTTCAAATTTGGTAAATTTGGTAACTTCAAAAATTTATTTTTTTGGCGAATTGGTAAGTCTATATTTTCAATGTAAATTTGCAACGAACCATGTTTTGAAATTCCAAAGTTGGAATTCATTTTTTGGCAAATTGATGAATCTGTGGTTCGGAAATAAATCTACGAAGAAACAAGTTTTCGAACTCCAAAATTAGAATTTATTTGTTGGTGAATTGATAAATCTATAATTCTTAACGAATTTTCAATGAATCCAAATTGGTTTCAAAAATTCAGTAAAAATACACTAATTAGAAAAGTCAAAATTTCTTCACTGATTATAGCAACATTTCATGCGAAAAGTACCTGAAAGAAGTTTCATCCTTCTAGCACATGTGGAACCCTCCCTTAATCAACCCCTGATGTTTCGAAAATTCAATAAAAATACACTAATTAGGAAACTAAAAATTTTTTCACTGATTATGGCAAAATTTCATACGAAAAGTACCAAAAAAAATTTTCAACCCTCTAGCGCATGCGGAACCCTCCCTTAATCGACCCATAAAGTTTCAAAGATTCAGTGAAAAAACTAATTTGAAAAGTCGAAATTTTTTCACTGATTATGGCAGAATTTCATGCCAAAACAGTACTCGAAAAGTGTCATCCCTCTAGCACATGTGGCACTTTCCCTTAATTCACCCCTGAGGTTTACAAAAAACAAAAAAAACGAAAATGAAATTTTTGAAAAGACAAAATTTTTTTATTGATTGTGGCAGGATTTTATGCCAAAAGTACCCCAAAAAAGTTTCATCCCTCTACCACATGTGGAACCCTCTCTTAATTCACCCCTAAGGCTTTTAAAAAAAGAAAAAGCAAAAAATAAAATATCTGAGAAGTCGAAATGTTTTTATTGATTATGGCAGCAATTCATGCTAAAATAGTCCTCAAAAAGTTTCATCCCTCTAGCTCATGTGGAACCCTTCCTTAATTCACCCTTAAGGTTTACAAAAAACGAGAAAAACGAAAATTAAATTTTTGAAAAGTCAAAATTTTTTTACAGATTATGGCAGGATTTCATGCAAAAAGTACCCCAAAAAAGTTTCATCCCTCTAGCACATGTGGAACACTCCCTCAATTCACCCCTAAAGTTTCAAAAATTCAGTAAAAATACACTAATTAGAAAAGTCAAAATTTTTTCACTAATTATGGCAAGATTTCATGCGAAAAGTACCTGAAAAAAGTTTCATTTCTCTAGAACATGTAAAACCCTCCCTTAATCCACCCCTAAGGTTTCCGAAAAACGAAAAAGCAAAAAAAAATTCTTTTGAAAAGTCGGAATGTTTTTATTGATTATGGCAGCAATTCATGCCAAAGTAGTCCTCAAAAAGTTTCATTCCTCTAGCACATGTGGAACCCTCCCTCAATTCACCCCTAAAGTTTTAGACATTCAGTAAAAATACACTAATTAGAAATGTCAACATTTTTTCACTGATTATGGCAAAATTTCATGCCAAAAGTATTTCGAAAAAGTTTCGTCGCTCTAGAGCATGTGAAACCCTTTTTAATCTACCCCTAAAAGGAGGGTTCCACATGTGCTATAGGGATGAAACTCTTTTTGGGTACTTCTCGCGTGCAATGCTGCCAAAATCAATAAAAACATTTCGACTTTTCAAAAATTCTATCTTTTGCTTTTTCGTTTTTTGTAAACTTTAAGGGTGGATTAAGTGTATTTTTACTGAATTTTTGAAACTGTAGGGGTGAATTAAGGGAGAATTTCAAATGTGTTAGAGGGGAGAAACTTTTTGGGCTACTTTTGACATGAAATTTCGCCATAAGCAGTGAAAAAATTTTGACTTTCTAATTAGTGTAATTTTACAGAATTTTTGAAACTTTAGGGGTTGATTAAGGGAGGGTGCCATATGTACTAGAGAAATGAAACTTTTTTCAGGTACTTTTGGCATGAAATCCTGCCATAATTAGTGAAAAAATTTTGACTTTTCAAAAATTAAATTTTTGTTTTGTTTTTTGTAAACGTTGGAAGCTTCAGACTCATAAGAGAAAAAGTCCAACGAAACCTCTTCTTTTCTCCCTGGCGTAAACTTACTTTCTTATTTTTTGGTATCATAAAAATCTGTAATATGAGTCGTAGTTCCTTTTCTGTGGTTGATTATTACCACGTTTTTCTACTGAATCCTTATGATGATTCCCTTTTATTTCTGGATAAAATTTCAGGGATCACAGAGGTTCAATACATCAATTTTAGTTGAAGAAGGGTATTTTCATTTCGGAAAATAGAGATTACCATAAAAGGGAACTTCATGAAAATTAAAAACTTTTGATATCATATGGGTCATTTTTGTACTTTAAAAATTTGTCCAGCTCGCTTTGAAAAATCGTTTGAACACTTCAACACTCTACTGATACTCGTAATAATACATCAGAAAAAAATCAAAGATTTAAAAACAGATGAACGACGGAATTGAAAAACTACTCATATGGTATTTGAATTTTTTAACATGTATTTCTCTAAATATGTAAGCTAGGAAGATATGATTTCAAAAACATAAAAATGACTATTCGAAAAACCTCCTTTTTCTGTTTTTGTTTCCTTAAACATGAAATTTTTTTCTAATGCATTTTCATTAGTTGAAAGCTTTCAGATGTTCAAAAAAAATTTTGATCTATGGTGAGAAAGACTACAGTATAAACAACTCGTGTTTTCGGTTTAAAGATTCATCGCTTTTAGGAGAAATTCAATCTTTTTTGGTTAAAAATTCAAGTGTTTGGTCGAAAAATCATCTGTTTTGGTTGAGGATTCAACCTTTTTGTTGCGAATCCGTCCTTTTTGGTTGAATTCACTTATTTCTTATTTAAAATTGAAATCTTTTTTGGTTGAAATATCAACTATTACATTTTTCATTGACAATTCACCTTTTTGTGTTTAAAATTAAAATATTTCGGTATGAAATTTTACTATTTATTAGGAAATAAATTTTTTTGGTGAAAATTCATATTTTCGTGTTCAAAATTTAGCTGTTTTGTAGAAAATTTGTGTGTTGTGGCTTGAAAATGCAACTGATTGGTTGAAAATTAATCTGTTTTGCTTGAGGATTAAACCGATTGG
>JAUMHM010000071.1:5214051-5235222 GCA_032362435.1 Melikaiella ostensackeni | reverse complement strand
ATCATGTCCAAATTAAGCAGCTGAATCGTTATAAGGTGGAGTGTCCATTCATAACGTCAGTCCCACCAAACTTCGGTTATGCAAAGGAAAGTATGAAAACTAAGCCAGAACCAAAGGAGTTATGATCGGTTTGTGTAGTATACTGAGGAGGGCTCCAGTCTCCTGTAGTTTGGTCTCGAAGATGGAAAAATACCATTCAATGCAAATGTGACAAGAATACTCCATGGTGAATAAAAACTTGACAAGCTCATACTGCCCTACAACGGAAAAACATAGTTAAGCGACATTTTCTCGAAAAATGAGTTTTTTATATCAGTGGAATCATGAAAGTGAGCTGCGCCTGACTATCAGGGTTGAAATTATAATTTCCAATTATTTATAATAAAAAATGAATGTTTGAGATTCCGAATATTGAGCGAATCGACCAAATGCAATAGAAAAATATATGAAAAGTACTTTGCTGTGTTTGAAATTTGTAAGAGAAGTCGAATACGTCACGACGTACAAGGGAAGAATATATGCAAAGCACTTTGCGAATCTTGTGTCTGGCAAAAGTGGTCGATCACGCTTTTTGGTACGAAATCAAAACTTCGCATGTGCTGTATTCAAAGTCTCAAGTGGTTTATGTTTCGAGCCAAGAAAAGATATCCAAGCGAAGAAATCCGCAAGCGACATCGGTTAAATTCGGCTCTGAAGAAGTTCTAGCTCCACCATGCATGGCGTTTGCGGATTTCTCTCGTTGTACCGAGGGCCGACGCTCGATAACTTTACAGCGAAACACTCCGCAAGCGACTTTGCGTATTTCTTAGCTGGGATTTGATTCCAGAAAAACTCGCACGTACTTTTCTCAATAGAAATTTTTAAAATGATCAATTTCTTCTTACAAAATCAGAAAGAGCACATGCGTTTTACCAAAAAAGGGTGCTTGCGTTAATGAAAATGTATTCCCATACTAAAGTTCTTAGCATGCATGGTTTTTCTTGAATTACTCCCTTCAACTCAGAGAGCACGAGAAAGCTTCACCTTGACCTAAAATATAATTGAAGTGGACATTTCCTCTAGGCGGCACCCATCATTTCTCGGACGATAATTTATGAGTCCTCTTTCTTGATGATTGACATCTCACTTATTGAATATTAGCACTACCTAAAAGTGACAAATTCAAAATCCTAGAGGAAGAATTCTTGCGAATTATAATTTAAATGTTATTCCCGACATTCCAAGTTTACTGTGTTTCTTTCCGAGATTTATCAAGTGTTTTGAATCGTATCTTGTGGATACCTGAAATTGTGCTTCTTTTTTGTGAACTTTTATATCGTTAAGGAATAGTGATTCATAGCGTATTTTAATCATGTCTCGTAGATATTGAGTATCGTGCTTCTGTCACGTCAAATTTTTATCAAGTAGCAGTAGAAATTTATAGTGTTTTTGATCGTATTTGGTAAATGCCAAGTTTTTATAGATAAAGAATTATCTTACCTCCCAATATCCTCATAGGAATAAGCGGTCAAGCGAATATAGCTAGCGATGGGCAATTAATGCGTGAATTAGGTTTAGACCTTTGATGGAATACTGAATCAAGGGACGGTTGTGTCGTATTGTAAAAAAAAAGAATGAAAACCATGTAAAAAAAATTTTTTGCAGAAAAGAATAGTTGAGATATTAAAGAATTTATTCCACTAAGACAAATCTGTAATAAAAATATATTAATTTTGTCCGATAGATAATAAAATTATATGGATAAGAGATAAATAACTAGAAAGCATTTTTATAAGATTTATATCGTTAGTAATCGACAAAATAATTACATCAGGAAATTGAGTGTATACAAATATGTGCAATGAGTAGGTAGATTCTTTGTAATAAACGACTCTATTTAATAGAAAAAGTTTTTATTCTTTACTCGTGCGAGATCCGATGATCAATGTCATTTAGTGATCAATATTCATTTTCTGAAAAAGTACATTGAGTTTATCAATGAAAGTAATGAAAGTAATGAAAACCTTCCATTTTCGACGGGGAAAAACGAAGATTCTTATTTCTCTATTCAATTAAAAAAAATAAGAAGACCTTAAATTAATTTCCCACAATTTTGAATTTATTTTTGAATGGCGCCAGGTACAGGATTTGGAATGCGGGAGTCGCATCCACATTCCGCCCGTTGTGAACAACTCTCGGTTGCGCGAGTCGAAAAAATTTTTTCGAATAAAACTTACGTTTTTTCTAATAGAGAATCTGAATCAGCAATAAAAAAATAGGTTCTGATTTGGAATTTTGAAGTTACCTCCCTACCGCCCTCAGAGGGTAAGGTGTGGGGCAAATTTTTACAGAGTTGCTTTTACGCCTCATAAATTAAAAGTTTTTATTTCGAACATTTTTTCGTTGGATGCGTATTTCTTGAGATATTTCGATATCTCGAAATAAAAAAGACACCTTGTATAGTCGTTATCTCTTTGAATAAAGGCGGCAAGCTTGTCCTTGTGGATATTTGTATTTCATAAATTAGTCTCAAGGAGAGGAATTCAATTACGAAATTCGCTAAATCTAGTATCATATACATGTCTAATTTAAAAAGTGATGAAAATTTTCTTCATTGTTTTAGAAAATAACTCTATTTGGATGATTTATAAGGTCGTGACTAGGCGTCCAGCTTTCCAGGGTGAATTTGAAATTTGTTGTTAAAATATAATTTACGAATATCAAAATTCTTATCGCATACAGATGAAGCGTGATGGCATGGAAATTTTTAATTTTTGCCTCCTGACAATTCATGTAATAAGTTATAAAATTGTTTGTCTTCTTCTCGTTCAAGACGTACGAGTAAAAATAAACAGAGATTACGTAATTAAATACACAATGCTTGGAGAAGTCGATGTAAACAAGGAATGTAATAATTTTCTAGATTTTAACAACATTTTTGCAAGTGTTGGTAGTCGATTTGAATTTGGACACGGCAACTGCTACGTTTCTGCATATTTCACAATGGAGTGAATGTAGATATCATTCATACGTGAAACAAAGATTTTTTGTAAATAAAGGGTAAACTATTTATATTTTCCTGTGTAGTCCAACAAACTATGGCATATAGCTTTATGATTTTATGAAGTAAATGTAATAAAAGGCCGATTTTTAAAGTTGAGTTCAGTTAAGAAATTGTTTCATTTTAACGAATGAAATTTGTAACAGTTGTTTTTTTGCATCAAATACAATTTTCTATTTCTTCTGATATTGCTTTCAAGTTTATTCATCCTTATCCTATATAAAGAATTTGACCACGCCATATATATTCACAATTTCAATCTTCTAGGTTTAAACTAATTTTTTAGGTGAAATTAAGATGCGTTGTTGAGTTTTCATTATACGTATTTAATTTATAGTTACATTTATTGTAAATAATTTTTAAGCTTATGTGAATTTTTGACCCTTGAACAGCTTATATCAATGTTTCAGTCTTCTATCGAAACTGTTATGATTTTAATTATACTATGCAAAATCTTAAGAAAATCGAAACATCAAGTTTACAGCAGCAAGGCGCGAAATTCCGTAAAAAATCAAGAAACAGAACTGCTCTCCGAAAGATTTAAAAATGTCCTGTGACTACTTCTTGCTAGATCACGTAGTTGTATAACCACGAAAATAAAATTCTAGCCTGCTTGTATTATTTAGATTTTCTTTAACTTTGACTGCAGTTGATCCTTTCTCTCAATACTTCTTTCAACACATTTGAAGAGGATTTCAAATGCAGATGTGTTTTGAGGCCAATTGATCTCTTAAACTTTCCTGAAGGAAAAAAAGTTAAATAACTCTCACGTAACTCTTTTTATGTAATTTTCAACCTGCATGTACTCGTAGGGGAACGACATCAAAAGTGGGCCCCCTTTGATAGTGAGATACACATTCTCATTTTCGCAAGGAAATCGTAAATGTAAAAGAAATATTAAATTCACATGTTTCCTGAATCTCCTTGATATGCAAGGTGAGGTTTGTCACTGGAAAATGGCAAATAATAGGTCTGTATAATCCATTATTTGATTCAAAAGGTGAGCAGTGCGTCCGATTTGAGCAGCCAGGACATTTATCGTCAAAATGAGCTGTCAGACCCAAATAAAAATAATCACTATTTGCGTTTGTATGCATATCGCTGTCAATACGTGCGTTTTTTCATGAGGTGAGGATGTGAACTTAATATTCTGTCACGAAATATCGAAGAAAACACTCAGTAAAGTCAGTTTTATTGGTGCCCCATCTATTGCATTCGAATTTTTAAAATTATTCAATGCTGATCCAGCCGGATTAACTATTAGAGTTGTCACATTTAATTTTTCATTATCATTATTGAGCCGTGTTAAAAATATGATATATTACCGGCATAACTCAATACAACAAAAATTACTAGATAGCGCTAGGTTTAAACATTATTCTTCCTAATCGATTTATCAGTTGTCCAAGTGCCACCTGAGAATGTCTAAATTCAAACGTGCACAGAAGGTACTTGGTCAACTGCGCACGTCTGAATTTCAACTTGCACAGATGGGCACGTGAGAAATTGGACGACTGTGCACGTCTAACTGAAAATGCTCAAAAGGTACAGCTATACGTACATGTGCACAGATGGTACTTGGACAACTGTGCACGTTTATGTTCATAAGTGGGGTCTAAATAATGGTGTTTCAAATTTATACCTGTTGAATTTGTTTTTGCGCAGACGCCCACGATCCTTCCAAATTCGCGCCAATTAACATATTGCACCCTGAGGACCTTCCTAGGAAACTGTGCAATAATTCTTGATACAAAAAATCTCCATCATAGCAGCAGGATGTTGCCCTGTATATCCCATCTTCATGATACTCCATTCATGTCCCGAGTTATCCTAGGAATATACAAATTTGCGCCCTCTAAGATATCCCTGCGATAATCTATGATATAAATGAGATATTATAAGACATCCCGCAATATGTTGTTCCTCAAGGGATTTGAGAAAATGCAATTTGTCGAATGCTCAACAATGAATACATGGTGTCTCAGACACAAGACTCCGGACTTACATGGCTGTGTGTTGAAGTTTTAGTTTTTGAGCCATAAAATGTATAGGCTGGACCAATCAGGGGCGCAGTATAAACCATCGTAAGTGTTTTTTTGGATTTTTTTGGATTTTTTTCGAAGTATTTCAATGCACTAGGGATTGATATTCCTGTATCCACTCAAGAACACCCTTGCGGTCACACGGCTCTGAATTTGCCGCGGGGGGTCTCAAAGAATTTGTGTCCATCCGCTCCTTAAAAAGATCGAAAAATTTCCGAAGTAATAAAGGTGCTTGACCCCACTGTTATTTTCATCAACTCAATGATCCAGTGGATAATATTATAACTTCCAGGGTTGTTTTCCATCGCCTGTGCAGGGAGATCAAAGAATTGTCTGCAGTAATCAACGTCTTTGGACAAAATGATTTTTTGATCAACTTAGTGGCCTAAGAACTAGTGTTATGACATCCACGGAAAATAAGCTTTGTAGTGATTCCAATCCTAATTCATTTGATGGGTGTTAAACATTTTTCCCATCCCCTTCGAACTGTGATGGAAGAATTTCTGCATAAATCAATGTGTTTGGACACCATGATTTTTTTAACAACCTGTTGAACTTGGGGATGAAATTCTAACATCCTGAGAAAACCGACCTTGCAGTAAGGCTGATCGAAATTCACTTTAAGCAATATTAGAAATACGTGCATATCCCCTACTAAGAATGGTCGAAAAATTTTCATACTAACGGAAGTTGTAGGCCCTACTGACTTTTTTATCATCTCAATGAACCAAGGGATGATGGTTCAACATACCTGAGAAACCACCGCTGCTGTGACACCTATCTTAATTTACTTTGAGGAGTATTGTAAGTTTTTGTTTATCCGGTACTAGCAAACATCCAGAAATTTCCGCAGTAATGACAGTTGATAGCCACACTGATTTTGTAATTAACTCAATGACACAGGGGATGATCTTGTAACATCCTGAGGAAAACAATCTTGCAGCAACAGCAATCTGAATTTAGTTTGAGCATGTTGGAAATATTTGTTCATTCCCTACTAATAAACATCGGAAAATTTCCGCAGTAATAAAGGTTGTTGGCCCCACTGATATTTTAATCAGCTCAATTCCCCAAACGATGATGTCGTAACATCCATGGGAAACTACCCCTGCAGTAACGATGATCTAAATTTATTTTGTGTGGTGTAAGATATATTCGTTCATCCCCCTTCAAAAAAGATCGACAGTGTAACGGAGTAATGAAACTTGTTGGTCCTACTGATTTTCGTATCGTCTCAATGAACCAAGAGATGATGTCCTGTTAGAGGATAAAACCAGGACCTCCTGAAGCCGGATCGGAAATGGATTCGCCTGAATGATCACGCGCATCCATGTAATGTACCGAGATAGAGATTACTAGAAATATAAATAAAAATAAAAATACGAAAGAAGAAAAAATGGAAAAAATCCAAAGACACAAAACAACCGGATAATGCGGGAGTTCGATACAAGAATGAGCCGGTGCTTGACTGCCGACGAAGCTTGACAAATCGAAAGATCACAAATCAAAAGATTCGTAATCTTCGATGCCATGAGGTCACAATGTCGCGGGGTCATGTGTAAGGATGACGACCTTCGACTTTGAGTCCCTGCGAAGGCACGAATGCGACCTCGTTACGACGAGAGGCACCCGGCACACGCACTGATTCGAAAACCCTCTTTGACCGATGAAACACTGAAGAAATCATAACATTTAACTAACAGTTACAATTTACAAGTACAATATGTATATAAAATCTGTAAAATATCTTTCATCCACATTTGGACCCGAAATAGATGCACGGAGAATGCCTCTCATTAACTTGAGTGAATTGATTTTGAAAGTCAATGTTTCATATTTTTTAGGGATATTTTGAAGAAAAAATACTAATTCGAGTAATTCTTCCACAAAAAGTGTATTCGATTTGTTTTCAGATTTTCTGAACGAATAAAGTCATTTCAAAATGCGAGAGATTTCAAACTGCAGGAGATCTATAATGCAGAAGTTTTGAACTGCTGGAGTTTCTAACCGCAGTTGTTTCAAAGTGCGGGAGATTAAAACTGCGGGAGATCAAACTGCAGCAGTAACAAATTGATGAAGTTTCTAACTGCAGCAGTTTCAAAATGCTGAAGTTTCTTACTGCAGCAGTTTCAGAATGTGGTAGTTTCAACCTGCAGCAGTTTCAAATTTCTGAAGTTTCTGACTGCAGTAGTTTCAAACTGCGGGAGTTTTAAACTCCGAGTGATTCAAACTGCGGGAGTATCAAACTGCTGATGTTTCTAACTGTAGAATTCAATCTAAAGATACACTTTTAGAAGAAAAAAAATTTCTGGAGCCATAGAGATTTATAGCGCAATATAGGAAAATTATAATTTTTCTCTACCCTGAAATTGAATATTTTCTATAACTGTCTCTGTTTGTCCTGGGAAGCTGTAATTCTTCCAGAAGTGGGTGTTGGAATTAGGTAAATCTTAAGTTAGACTTTCAAAAGTAAAAAAATTATAATTTTCAGAGCCATAGAGATTCATAGCCCAATATGGTTATGAGATTAATTAGTTATTAGGTTATTACAATTTTTCTTTTATCTCCAAATTAAACATTTCATAAAACTTTCCTTCGTGGTCCTAAGAAATTTTAGTTTTCTCATAACTGGGACTTGGAACTAAGTACATCTAAAGAATGACTTAAAAAATGAATTAATCTTCAGGGCATACAAAAAAATCTAAAATTTTTTTATTCAAACTTCAAACTTTTCTAAAAATTTTCCCATTTATCGTAAGACGTTGGATCTCCCACCTTTCAGGGAAGTGACAATGTAGAATACAAAGAATCCCATTGCGAGGGAAAGAATGATTGAGGAAAAAGCTCTACTAAATTATACGCTATCCTTTGTGAATGTCATCTTTTCACTTTATCCGAAATTTATAATTTCCAAAATATTTCCCGTTGACCCTACGACTTTTTAGAATATTTGAATTTTACATCAAAGAAATGTCGCTTGTAGCTTATCTTATCTGATTATGTTGAGTAATAGAGCGATGTTACACGCGTGCTATAGCTCGTGGGTATTAATTAACACCAAAATTTTTATCGTATACAGTCAAAGCGTTATGAAATTGTTTGTCTTCTTTCACGTTCAAAACCAGTGACGGAGAATAAGCAGAGATTGTGTAACTGGAAACAAATTTCTTTATCACTACTTAATGTTTGGAGAAGTCGATTTACACAAGCAATATAATTCCTTTGTAGATTTAAAACAGCGATTTCGTCAAAGATGTTAGATGCCGATTCAAACAATCAAGCGACCTAATACTATAATTATGTAAAATACGTATACGTCAACGGTATTATGAAATAGTACCCTGTTATTTGCGTCATCCTTTTGAGTTATTGCAAGCTAATACAAATAACTTTTTGAAATTTTAAAAATTTAGGTAGTCGATCTGAAATTGGGATCGTCGACTGCTATACGTTATCCAAATCTTCATATTTCACAATATAAATAATTCAGATATCATTCATACGTGAAGCAAAGATTTTGGGTTCATGAAGGTTAAATCAGTTTGATTTCATAGAAATTGATGATTTCTAGGATTAAAAGTATATTTCCGGTAATTTATCCCGAATTAGGAAAATTCAATACATGAATGTTCTATTATTTAATTTCAAATACTCTAACTTAAATTGATTTGGAATTTTTAGAAGTCGATTTCATTTGTAAGAATTAATTTGTAATTTTGTAGAATTCAATTAGACTTGGGTAAATGACAATTTGAATAGGCTTGCTCGAATTCGTTCTTTATTCTTAAATTAAATTTTAATGGATGAGACATTTTTTTGAATGCGAGAATTCAACTAATTGTAAATATCTTAGATTCTAGAATATGTATGGAATTGCTAGAAGCGAAACTTAAATAATTAGAATTCAATGAAGATTTTCTGGAATTCGGCAGAAAAATCGGAAATCGTCAGAACGTCTCACGATTTGCCACTTTTTCTGACTTTGTTTATGAGGGTAGTCAATTAGGTACTTGCAACATTTCAATACAATTTCACTCACAAAAAATACTTTATTTTAGTTTTACATTATTGTTTGAACTGAATTCTTGCTGTAGGCGTTGGCGTTTTTCGTATATTTCCAAAATACTTCCGCCAGAATTGGGACATGACTCTCAGAGGTCCCAGCGTGTAGTACACTCTAGACTACTATAGGGATAGCCCTACTTCACACAGTTCACTATCAGGAAACTTATAGATTTCTTGTGGTCCAAGTGGAGTAGTCGAGATCGTGTGGTTTATGCGTTCCATTTTGATTATTTTTACCCGTTTTCGATCTAAGTCATATAATCCATGAAAAATCTTCTGATTGTCCAAAATTCCAATGATTTCACCATTGGACTTATATGATACTACACTAAGTCGTTCGTTCGGTTCTATAATGCGCCAGGCCTTACTTGGGTATACTGTCGTTTGCAAACAACGGTTGACAGGAAAAGATATGTCTTGTACATTTAATTCCGGCAGCTTGGTGGGATGAACTCCTATATAACGTGCAAATTTGGCAAGAACACAAGGTTTGATAGAAGAAGGAGGCATATCAAGAAAGTGATGAAATTCGCGAGGAGGTCGAAGTGCAGAACTAGGTGTTCGTATTGTCAATTGATAATTGGTCCTGCCTCCTGGAGAAGAGTCGTCTTCAGGAGAATTCGATCGAGATCTGATAATAATTGGTCTGTCAGAAGAAGAACCACTAGGAATATGTGAGCTTGAGCCACCAGGACGGCCGGACTGCGAACTTAATTCTGTAAGAGCAAACAGAAAATGATTAATTTTAATTCTCAAAATATATTTTAGTGAGAACGATCAAATAGAGGCATGCAATATTCTGAAACGGATGGCTATTTCAAACACTTTGACGCTGTAGAAATTTCAAAACGATAGATAAAGATTTCATGTAATGATGTTCAGATAAGAAGTAAAATGTCAGATAAAAATTCCGATAAATATTTTTCTAACAGATAGAACTCCAGAACAATCTTCAGATAACAGATCTGTTTCTAACTTCTCATATCAAAAAGGCTAAAAAATGAAGACGACGAAAAACACAGAATGGTCTTTCCGATTCTAACGGATACATTTCGGAAAAAAATCGAGACACGCACAAGATGTCGTACCGACATGGGCTCATTTCGGTTTCGTGCAAAGTTTCCTACCAACACAGACACTCTTGGGATTTATCTTTTTATGTAAGCATGATTTGGTTTTCAGACTAACATCGACGAATTTCTGCTTCCTCTACTCAAAGTAGTTTCTGGTTCTTAAGTTATTATTATATTTACCAATTAAATTAGAGATGACCACCAAGGTGATGACCAGAGTATAAAAGATCTTCATTTTTTTTAATAGATGAGAAACTGATTACTGCGTATTAATAAAGAGTTTGGTTAACGGTGCCACTAGAGAATACTCTGCTGTTTTATTAGATTATATACACTCATGGAATATATGCGTCAACCTTGTTCTTTTGAGATATTTGTATTTCATAAATCAGTTCAGTAATTTAAAATTTCGCAATACGGTTTTTACTTTTTGTAGTGAGAATATATATTTGTCTTTTGTAAATAAATGACTGAGAAATGTGAACTAATTGTTCATCTTACATAACCTATTTTCAGCGTGCTGTTGCCTGCAATTGATATCAAATGGGTAAACAATGTATGTCATATTTACTTAACAAATGAAACATTTTTAGCTTAAACTCAACACAGGTAAATCCTACTTTGAAAAATTCTACACGTGTAGGGCTCACGAAAAAAGTTTTAGGTGATAGGCTTGCAAATATGAGATTCTGATAAAATTATAGAAGATTGTGATCTTTAAGAGCTCTACACAATGTGGAGAGCAGTGAGAACATTTTAAAAAATGTTTCCTGCGTGGTCGGGACGAGAAACAAAATTGAGGGGCTGATAGTAAAAGCAAATTGAAAAAATCGTCGGAGCAAAAATGAGTTGAGAACGTTGCGGGCAAAAACAAGTTTGAAAAACAAGAAAAACAAGCGTTGTATTGTATATTTTAATATAACTATATAATAAAACGATAGAATAGAATATATTTCGCATAAGTATAAGCATAAGTATTCATAAGTTGCATAAGGTCGTAAGCCACAACATTCTCAAAAATGACTTTTCTATTGCATTTCATACTTTATAACGTCGCGCGTCGATTATCGGTAATACTTTAAACCAAAAATTATGCATTATTTCAGCATGGCCTGATGTAACTCACATTTAATAGAATAACTCATAAAAATCAATTCTTGAAGGTATTTGAAAATAATATCAAGCATTTTCGTGTTTGTAACTAGAAGGCTTTTTATTTTTTTGAAATATGTATGTTTGTAAGCAAGTGGGTTACGTCCTTCTGAACGCTCAACCCTAAAAGTTGTTTCTTGCCTCTTCTGTAAAATTTCATTTTTACGGCTTACGACATTATGTAATTAGATGGACGGTATATCGTTCTATTACATATATCGTTATATTAGAACACACGATGCAATTCTCATTCTTCTTGTTTTTTTTTCCAATTCGTTTTTGCCCCCCACTTTTTCAACTCATTTTCCTTCCGAGGATTTTTGACCTGCTTGTGCTATCTCTATCAGCCCCTCAATATTGTCTCTGTCCCATTTTTCATCTTCTAAATTCTGAACACATATTATTATAGCATGTTAAATAGTGCAATATGATATGTATTTCTTTAATTCATCAAAAATACATGCACGCGTTATATAAAAGCTAATTTCAATTCCTGAAATCAAAAATTCTGATGAATCAAAGAAAGGTCGCGACTAGTCGTCCAGCTGATATACTATTAATTGACTTGACTAATTGGATTCTTTGTTAGGTTTCTCGAACTGAAAATTTTTAATGTTTTATTTTTAAGTGCTGGATATCTTTGTTCCATTGATTATCGAATGTATTATTTAGATAAGCCTACGTTTCTCGAAAACCTGAAGCTTGCAGATTTTTTTGAACGGCAAGAGAAAACGACAGCTTCATTTAATTGAGCAATCAAAGTTCTTGACAAAATGATGTTAACTTAGATTGCTCAATCGCGGACACGGGAGGGTCTCGCGACAATAATCGTTTCGACCAATCGAATAATCGTCCTTTGACCTTTCTTAATGAAGAAGACTAATTAATAAAAAGAGAATTTTCCGCGTATATTTAAAATAAATGTGAAATATGTACGTGAGTGTGAGAGCTGCTCGCTTTGTCGCTATGGTATCACGTGATTGCCTCAAGGACGCCACGCGTTTTTTCCTGTCCCCCGGGCTCCCTCGTCAACAAGTGCGAGCTGGCGGAATTCTAGGGACGCGGTAAGACGAGAAGCGGTATATGGAGAGTTCAGCGTATACCCAAAATTATAGATATAGTATATTATTATGTTCTTCAATAGAATTAAAGATAACAACCATAATATAAAGGGTCTTCATTTCTTAAAAATAGAGGAAATATTGATTACTGTATTAATAAGGAATCGATTTAGTAGTGTAACTAATGAATGTTCTAGTGCTTCATTAAACTTGGTATGCTATATTCCTTATCTCATTGATTATAGGCCTCAAGCTTGTCCTGAGATATTTACATTTCATAAATCCGTTCATGGAAAGGAACGTGGTAACTGAATTCGTTGAAACTGAAATCACGATTTATATAATCTTTTGCGTTTTCAGGGCAATCAGATAACAGATCTGTTTCTAATTTTGAATATCAAAAGGACAACAGAATAAACTCTAAAAAAGGAAACAGAAAAGTTCTAGCCGCAAAATATTCAATAGGAATTCAAGAATATTATTGATATTTAATTTGAAATACAGTTTTTGAATATTGCATTTGGATAAGTTCCGAATCTGTTCAGACTTCTTTCGGATCAGTTTTTTTCCCTACGTATGTCAGATTGTTTCTTGTACTGTACTTCGGATTTGAATAGATATATTTCGGGAAAAGTTCGTGACTCATAAAAATTTCGTACTGACACGGACTCACTTCGGTGTCGTACAAAATTTTTACTAATATGGACAATCTTAGGTTTTAACTTTTTATGCAAGCATGATTCGGAATAAAAAAGACAAATTTTCACTTTCACTTTAGCTCAAAGTACTTTTCAATTCTGAAACTCGTACGAATTCCGTATCAGTAGGGACATTTTTCGAATTACATTATTTGAGACACATTGAGCAAAATAGCAATTGGGATAGAATGTGGATTAAATCGGAAAAATTGTTATTTGCGGAAAGCTTTAAAATATACTTAAAATTATAGATATATATTATGTTGTTATATTCACCAATAGAATTAAGGATAACCGCTGTGGATAATACCAGAGTAGAAACAATCCTCATTGTTTTCAATAAGATGAAAAACAGCAATTATTGTGTTATTAAAAAAATTGAATGACAATGTAACGAATAAATATTCTGATGCTTCAGCATACTATGATATACTAGATAGTCGTTATCTCTTGGAATATAGGCGGCAAGCTTGTCCTTGTGGATATTTGTATTTTATAAATCATTCTCAAGGAGAGAAATTTAATTACTTAATTTTCAAAGAATATGTTATGAAATTGTTTGCCATCCATCACGTTCAAGAGGAGCAAGGGAGAATAATAAGTGCTTACGTAATTGAAAGAAAAAAATTTTATCGCTACTTAATATTCGGAGAAGTTGATTTACACAAGCAAAATAATTATTTTTTCTAGATTACAATAACATTTCTTCAAGTGTTGGCAGTCAACTCAAATTTTGTAATGTCAGGTGCTACTAAAATTTCGAATCAAATTAAGATTCGTTGTTATATTCTTAATATTATAATTCTAATTATAGTCAAATTTATAGTGAAGCATTGTTGAGCTTAAGTTTAATCTTTGTATTTGTCAATTTTTGAATTTTCAGTTTTATAAAATTTCAATTTGACATTCAAGAATATGAATTTCCAATTTGTATTGCTAGAATTTATTTTCGCTTGATTTTCAGTTGAATTTCAATCTACAAAAGTTCAATTTGCAATGCTAGAGGTCAATTATAATTGCACAAGTTAAAATTAAATTTTCTAAAATTCAATTTAAAATTCAAAAATTCAGTCTGAGGGTTCTAACATTTAATTTGATTTTCTGAAAGTGAAATCGCATTTTAATAAGGTCAACCGAAATATCTAATCGTTAATGCGTTGATCAAGAATAAAAATAAATTATCCATGTCTGATCTCGCCTTAAAATCCAGTATGCGAGTCAGCAAGTTCTCCCTTTTTGAAGTTTGGAGTTTTATACTATTACAGGCTGGGCATTCCGCAGTGATGCTAACACATTACACTTCTTATTCATTTATTCATGAATATGGCCTTGAAAAAGGAAGTGAGGGAATAGAGAAAGCTAGCTAAAAATGTCTATTCACAAACGATTAAGCGAACACCTTTAGAACTTTTGTTTTATACTATTAATTTAAATGCAGAACTATTGAACACTTCATATTCTTATTTCACTTGTGCAGTATTTCGCTCACTTTATAGTGACCCAGAACCAACCACGTGGAGGTAACTGCATTTTCGGTTCCTTTTCTAGTCCCACCCATCCACCCAACCATACTGCAGAACTATGTGAACTATATGAATTGTTGTTTGCTTTCGAATTTTGGAATTTTTGCCCCTGATTCTAAAACAGACACAATGTAGCCATCTCTTGAATGACTTAATTACATAGTTTGACCAGTCAATCATATCGACGTAATCTTTAGCTTCGAAGTTAAGCTTAGGAATCTTGGAGGTGCGCAATACATTCGCGTCGTTCTGCCTGGCAAAAATAATTTTTTGAAGTGCTGTGGCCAACTGTCCGGAAATTGGCCACAACTTAAGGGAATAGGGGGATTTTAGGACGCTGAGTGAGGGTGTAGTCAGTGATAACACCATTTGGTCTATTAATAAGGGGGTTCATTACACCACTTACAGGTAGGCACAGGAATCCCAACCAGCGTCGGTAGTTCTAAGGTGGAGAATTCCTGGAAGGTCGTTGTCGTTGGCGTAATCCAAAATTCAGTAGGTGAGAGCACAGGCACAGACAAGTTATTGCACGGGTGATGTTTATTTGGTGAAATCACGGCGAGGTATCAAAGACGATTATCAGTTGCGTAGTAGCGAAGAACTGGCGATCTGTGGTCGACAACCTGCTAGTCTCATTTCGGGATTTGTTGACCCGATCAACAAATTTCAGGTCTCACCCAGGCCTCACCCCTTCCGAATTAGGTCAGTGCCGGAAGAGCAAGGGCCCTATTGTAACTTCACGTTGCACCCCTTCCCCTCAGTGCGGGACGGGTTGCACACCTTTAGAGATCTTCATCTGGATTCATTAGAAATTCCTGCTCGTCTACGTCTAAGACTATGCAGTCGTCATCCTCAGAATCCAGATCAATTTCGATTTATAGTTTGTTCTTGACTATCCTCCTTGTCATTATTGTTTTTCTCTCCTCCATCCTTATTTTCTTCTCCTTCGCTGTCAGGAATGATAATTTTCAATACTTCAAAAAACTCGAAATGAATTTTATCCCAATTTGTCTTTTTTATATCTCTTCTTATCCTCATTTAGTGCTGTGTGCCCTGCCTTGCTGATCTCGTCCCTGTCCAAGCAGTATTCATCATGGAACGGATGAAGCTTTTTCGGTATTTTTCTACCACAGAATATACATTTCCAAGACTCAATGATCTCCATTCTCCGAAACAATATAGAAAAGAACCTATTCGGCCAACCAAAGATCATCAAACAATAAAAAATTAAAAATAATGGTCTACAGTTAAATGCTTTTCCTTTAAGTAATATTATCTCTGGTTTCCGGTTCTTCACCTTTTCCATTAGCGATCCTGATTTATTTATTTTCTTCATCTATTTTTTACTTTTATTCAAATTTTACTTCTGGTCGTAATCTTTTCTTTTCGATATTTATCTAGGAGTAAGAACTATTATTTTATCTAATTTATTCAATAATACCTAAAACCATTCATTTGCCATTCGTCAAATCATAATTTATTTTTTGTTCCGCTGACTCTATTTATTTTCCAACTCATCTAGCATTACTATAACTCTAATTGTCAAAGAAATTTTTGAAGCACCTCCTCTTGCCTTCTTCTAGCGTTGCTGGACTCCTGATGACCTGAAACTAATAAGGTAACCGAAAAATCTTATATCTATCAAGGACCACATGGTGAACTCAATTTTCCTAAACACTCATATACTCATTTATTTTACTGTAAGTACAAAGAAAGTCATTCTTTCTTTTATTGCTTGTTTTATGTCTATCTTCTTTTTACTTATTCTTTTTGACAGTCAGTTCAACTTCCTTCTTTCTTAGATTTTTTTATATCTCTCTATTGTTTTTCTATTGCCTGTTTCTCATCGTCTGTCATTTCCCAGGTCATTAGTTTGATTTTTTTCTGTAGTCTTTGTCTCTCAAATTCTTTTTATACTTCCTGTTTTTTTTTGTGCTCCTTCTTTTTTAATATCATGTTCCTCCATCAGATCGGATGTCTTCTTGATTCGTTTCTTTCTGTCGGTGATAATTTTGCAATAATTTTATAAGGACCTTCAAAATCTTTATTTAGTTTCTTCGCTATTTTCGCGTCTTTATTAGATAGGGTTTTATCTCTCTCGAAAACCAAGTCACCTATCTCAAGCTCGAAAGTTCTTCTGCGCAAATTAAACTAAGTTGCTTGTTTCTTATTTGCTTCATCTAGATTTTTCCGGACCTCTTCCTTAATTATTTGTAATTTTCGCAATTTATCAGTCCATTTATCTGTTTCCTGAAATTCTATTTCGTCAGAGGTTTCCAAATCTTTTTTCAAAGTTTGTAGCGGTTCTAATTCTCTACCAAAATTCAAAAAAGCAGGGGTAAAATTTGTTGATGAATGTTTACTCGTATTTAGTGAGAATCGTAAATCTTCTACATTTTTATCCCATTTGCTATGATCTTTATCCAAATAAGCTTTAATTGCAGTTTTCATCGATTTATTACATTTTTCCGTGGGATTCGCCTGTGGGTAGTATTTCGGCGTTCTCAGATGTTTAATACCAAACTTCTGGGAGAGTTCGCCAATCGTCTTATTAACGAACTCGGTACCGTTGTCTGATAATAAAAATCTGGGAGATCCCCACTTCAAGATTATTTTCCTGTGAAACTCATTTTCAATCGCTGGGCCGTTTGCCTTTTTGATTGGAATGATTTCCACCCATTCTGTAAACAAATCAACAAACAGTAAGATATTTTTGTTCCTGGATTTTGAACTAGGAAGTGGCCCTATGATATCAGTAGCAATCACTGTCCATGGCTCCTCAATAATTCTTCTCTCCATTAGACCTATTTCTGTCTGATTGATGGGCTTTGTTTTTAAACAGATTTCGCATTTTTGAATATGATTCAAAATATTTGAGTACATTCCTAGGTCTATAAAAATATAATTGGCCATCTCTTATTCGCCATTTCTCGTGTTCCTCAGGTTCCTTTTTAACTTGCCCATACTTGGTCTTATACCATTCGTCCGTTTCGTCAATATACACTTTGCTTCTGTTTTCTATGCCAATCACCAAAATGGACGCCACTGATTTTTCTGTTTCATTCGTTCTGGACAAAGCGTCCAAAACCAAATTCGCGCTACACTTTTTATATATAATCTCATAATCATATTCGATTAATTCGAGTGCCCATCTTGATAAACGACCCGTAGGATTTTTCAGATTATGAAGCCATTTCAAAGCTATATGATCTGTCACGAATTTGAATTTATATCCTTCTAAATGGGGTCTACATTTTCTCAACACCCAAACTACAGCTAAGCATTCTTTTTTAGACGTTGAATATTTTCTTTCGGCTTCATTTAAGCCTCTACTGACATATGCTATGACATATTGATTACCATGAACTATTTGAGTGAGTACAGCTCCTAAGCCTGTATCACTCGCATCGGTTTCTAATTGAAAAGGCTGTCTAGAATCAGGGCAAAACAGGATAGGTGCTGTCATCAACAACCCCTTTGTTGTTTCCAAAGCTTTTTCCTGTTCGTCTGTCCATTCCCAATTTTGACCTTTTTTCAATAATCTATTTAACGGTTCTATTATCTCCGAAAAATGCGGCATAAATCGCCTGTACCAAGGAGCCATTCTTATCCAGCGCTGTAAGTGCCTAATTGTTTTTGGTCGCGGGAACTCTAGAATTGGCTTTATTTTGTCTTCATCAATTTCTGAGCCTTTATTATTTACAACAAATCCTAGATATTTAATTTCAGAGCAGCCAAATTCGGACTTATCTGGAGTGATCGTTAAACTTGCGTCTTTTAATTTGTCCAAAACTAAGTTCAAATAATGCATATGTTCCTCAAAAGTTTCTGAAACTATCATCATATCATCTAAATAGCAAAAGAAGTTTGATTTCAAATCCGGTGTAATTATTTTGTCCATTAGACGTTGATATGTTGCTGGTGCATTACATAAGCCGAAAGGCATCCGTTTGAATCGAAACATACCCTTCCCTGGAACTACAAATGCTGTAATTTCTCTAGAATTCATATCCAATGGTATTTGATTATAAGCCGACTGTAGATCTATTTTTGAAATATATTTTGTTGATCGTAACGTGTCTAAAATTTTCGCCATCATCGGTATCGGGTACAAATCTTTTTCAGTTACATTATTAACCTTCCTTAAATCTAAGCAAAATCTATATTTCCCATTAGGCTTCTTTGTCTTTACTATTGGATTCAACCAATCCCTACTACAAGATTCTATGATTCCTTCCTCTAACATTCTATCCACTTCTTCGCACATGATCGCTTTCATTTTAGGGGAGACATGAAAATATCTTTGTTTGATAGGATCATGTCCTTGAACATCAATCTTATGCTCTGTTAAATTTGTTGGTTTTAGTTGTTTACTCATTTGCGGTATTTCTTCTTTTAATAGTCTGTTCATTTCTTCCTGTTCTGTTTCTGAAAGTTCCATAATACCTTCGCATATTTCTGATGAGAACGGTATTGGTTACGTAGCTGCTATCGGTTTTCCTATGACGTTATTATTTATAATCGCGTCATTCTCAAAATTGATCCAATTCAAATTATTATTTGTTTGTATACTTTCTACCATTGATTTAGAACCACTGGATTTTAATTTATTTTCAGCCCAAATATTTATACCAAAATTTTTAGAGTTATTTTTTCCTTTAAAATCCTAATTAATATGTTCCCAAGAATTAAACCTTTTTCTTATCGCGTTACTCCTGCTAGGTTGACAATTCATATGACTCACACTCGGCCCATTTGCCTCGTGTATCGATTCGCCTTTTATTTGGTCAGAGTCCAGTGTTTCCAACGTTCGAAATCTATTCTGTACTTCAATTTCCATCAGCTGTGAAATACGTGCCTGGGTTGAGTTCTTGCTGCCCGATATATGGAGGGAGGGAGGGTTTGATTTGGGGAGTGGTTCATCGTTCAAGAACGAAGGTACCGATTTCCTGCTGTCCAGCGTACTTTCGGCTACCACCTCTTTATTATTACGTAACCTAACAGTGGTACCAAATCTAATTTTCCTATTCTCTTCCTTAATATTATTTTTCTCTCTCTTTACTCTCTTTTTCTTTTACGTTTCTATCTATTTCTCCTTTCTTCCTTATTCTCGCTTTCTTTCTTCTTTCTAGTCTTTTTTGAACTCGTGTCTCTCTCCAAACTTGACCAGCCTGTTTGTGTTCCTACTTCGCGTGTATCTTTTCTCATTTCCTTTTCACCTAATATATTTATTTTAATTGGTTTCGGATTTGTTTTGGGATGAGCTTCGATCGTATATCGAATCTTAGGCAATTCCGGAAGCCACCAATTGTAAATTTCATAATCCATTTTCAATCCTAATTTCCTAAGCATGTCTGTTTCTATAATACTTTTTGACCTTAATTTCGGTACTATTCTAAACAATAATTCTCTAGTGACATGGCCTTCTTTGACAGGAATGAGTACTTGGCCAATGATACTCACCTTCTCGCCATTTGCCACTATCAATTTGTCTGAATCAGGTTTTTTAATTTCGTGATTGTTAAGTTTAATTGTATTTAATATATCTTGACCTACGTATGAGTGTGTCGCACTGGTATCGATCAACACTCTGTACAAAAACGCCTCAAAATATATGATAACATGAAATCTTGTTTCGTCCGGGGTATCTAAATCTGAATCTAATTTTTCGGGCGTCTTAATCAAATTTGAGGATATATTTGCCCTTATAATCCTCCTTGACCGTTTCCCTTATTTGAAAATGCCAACATTCATTTTTTATGTGACCTGGTTTATCGCAAAAATAACATGTAATTTTATTTTCATTATCCCTAGATTGCCTATGTTCCTTATCTCCCGAATTAGAGTTCGCCACATTCTGTGAACTTGAATGCGCGTTCTCACTTTTTGAAATTATTTTAACATTTGCCTTTTCGGTATTCTGTTTTCGATTACTCGATTCTTCTTCCGGTTTTTGGTCGCTCACTTGTGCATTCTCTTCGGGCGGGAACGTTACTGTATGTTTGGTTTCAATCGCTTGCTGATTCTGATTATTAAATTAATCTCTTGCTCGTGGATACATTAGTTGTCGCAATATAGAAATTAAGGGATTATAAGATGAACGACCGAAGCCTCTGCCTCTGCCGTTTGGAATCGACCTTTGTAACCTTCTCGCCCGTTATAACCTTTATTCTCTCTATTATTATTTTTATTATTTTGATTTTGGCTCTAAGTGTTACCGTTTCTACTATTATTTTGATTCTGATTATTTCCTTGATTTCTGTTCATATCTTTATTTTATGACACTTTTACAACTTGTCCTCTAATTGGGGGGGCCGCCAACGAAAAGAGCTTATAGTCGAAATCGCGAGCATAACTATTGACCGTCAGGCTGCTTTCAAAATAAAGTACAAAAAAGATGCGCCATGAAATTTTCCACAAGTATCAATGTCCAAAATATAAATTCTAGATATATATTGAAAACAGCCTGACGGTCAATAGTTATTCGCGCGATTTCGACTGTAAGCCCTTTTCGTTG
>JAUMHM010000071.1:5197776-5210252 GCA_032362435.1 Melikaiella ostensackeni | reverse complement strand
TGACAAGCATACAGATTTTTTGTTTGTGGCGTCATCTCTGTGTCAGGCCGAAGACTTTTCAGCCCATGTAGTATTCTGTAAAGTTCTGTTCGTTGAATTTGATTAAAAATCACTTTCCTAGAAACTTATTCATTTAACGAGTCCTAAACAAATGATTGTTAATAAAATGCAAGGAATGGAATTATATAGAATATTCCAGTGAAAAAAATGCGAGCTATATTGCTTATTAGGATTTGATAAAAATTACGATTGTTTGGTAAGATTAGAGAAAAAACACGGAAAGTCAAAATATTATTATTGGACATATAATTATGATTGAAACTAATTTCTCCAAAAAATTTATTGCTGCCTCTTTTGGAAAGCATTGGAAATAATTTTAGTTATAATTTTTCCGCTTTTATAGATGTCTCTGTAGTTAGAAGTTCGAAGCATTCCACAGATATGAAATAGTTCCACTCGATATCCAGTCTTCAGACGCGATAAAGTCCGTTGAGAAGCAAATCTAAAAGAAAATGAAGGATGTTTGAAACAAAAATTCGGTCATATTAAAAAATCTAATGTCTAAACTTTCTAACGGTGAATTTCTCTTTGTTATTTTCAGCTTACGTTCCTCATCACCGAAACTAAAATGCTCTATCCTTTACGAAGGGGGTTGGACGCCAGGCGTGCATGCGCAAGCCGAACACTCAAAAATCGCTGAAACTCAAAACTTTAATGTGGAACGTGAGTGGAAGCTTTGCCTTTGACTGCTCAGTCCTACTACAAGTAACGGTAGAGGGGATGGGTTAGCCTTTCCAGGAAAATTTTTAAGTTACAGCCAACTCTTACTCGTGGATAAAATACTCAGGGGATAAGGTTTTAAAAATGCCTTAAAATATTTATTGAAACTTGAGAGGAGAGGGTCAATATCAACTTTACAATGATTGGTAGCACAAAATGACAATCATGTTGAAAAGTGACAATTTGTAAGGGGCAAATTACTACAGGAGTTCAAATTGAGGCCATTTTACCACGCTAATTTAATTCACACACATCACTAGTTCAAATTAGGCTATTTTACATAATAATAATTAATCTAAGTTTGGTTCGATCGTCCAGCCGATACTCCGAAGGCAACAAAATTAGCGTTGATTAGAGTCGCATTATTAGAGAAAATTTGAAACTACCTAGCTTTAACAAAAAAAGAATAATAATAGAACATGGTGTCAGTAATTTGACTCAAGTTATGACGGAAACAAAATAGTTGGGCTAAACAGAACTGATTTTCCCACTGAATATCATAACCGTTCAATTCAAAAATATGAATAGCCTTGCAGACTCGAGAGGCCCCACGTGTTCTACTCAATACTAACCAGAAACGTATTTCCTCGAAATTTCTCAAAACTACGAACACGGGGAGTTTGAGGGAATTCCAATGCTTCACAGATGGTGAAAAGCTGACCTTACCACAACTTTGAGTTAGGAATGCTCTGAAATCAATACTAATAACGTTAACTGGATATCAATTCTTAAACAGATTAGAGAGAAAATAACTGGATATCAATTCTTAAACAGAATAGAGAGAAAATAGCGACAAGTTCGTTCCGACACGCAGCTGCTGAAGGAAAGAGAGCTAGGCAGGCCGGTTGCAGAGTGCTTCGTCTTGCCTCCTTCGGCGAGTTTCCACGGGCCGGCTCTGATTGGTCGCTTTCCCTGCGCTGCCCTGGGATTGGTGGTATCCTGCTCGACTCGCTCTCTGCCGTGCCGCCAAATCGGGAGAAGGTGCAGGGACGCCTCAAGTTGGAGCCTGTAATTAAGTAAAAATTTCTACAGAGTGGATCCGCACCGTATATCACGAAGTGCCATTCTAAAGTGGGAACCGAGGCTGGAAAGAAATCAGGGCAATTAGCAGGCACGATCTATAAATACGCCGATCAATATGCCGTACGAAGAAGAGAGACATAGAATTTGGATAGGGAGAGAAGGTGCTCGTGATGGCATGGAACGTTTCAAACGCATAAGAGGGTAAGATAGCCAAATTTCTAGCTCTCTATGAAGGACCCTACCGGGTAAAGAAAAGGATCAGGAAGAACACCTATATTCTAGAAGACGTGGATACGAGACAGAAGAGGGGACAGTATTACGTGAACGATATGAAGAGATACTGGTGTGAATCTAAGTAATGGCTAAGGAGTGAGAGGTGACAACTCAACAACAGTCAGAGATCCCACTCGGGAAAATTAGCAAGTTATTGATGCTAGATAAAGAAGGATGATGAGATGAAGGAAAGGGACGGAAGACGGGAAAAGTGAAAAGACAAGCTCCGGAGGGCAGCGTCCTTTTGAGACAGGTCAGTACACTATACAACTTCACTGGAGAGCCAGGTCGAGAGAAAGGTAAAATGGAAGCAGCTACCCAGACAAGTACCGTAGAAACTGGAAGGAGCGTAGGGACGCAAACTCAATGTCCAGGAAAGTGCACCGCAATTGTGGAAGAGGTAATGGAAAACCTATAAATTATGGTCACATGGCCTCGAGAATTAACTAACACGAAAAAGAAAGCTCCGGGAGTGCCTGGAATAAACTATGTAGGGGTGACTACTAGGAAGATCATCAAAAACATTCGTAAGAGAAGCACAAGTACTTACGAGGAAGAGAAAACATCACTACGTCACTCAATGGCCAAAATTATGCAACGGAGATACAGGACAGCGGCCATTGATAACGAAATTTGATGTCTCAACTCACTTGGCTTCTCAAATGAGCAACGGGAATCGGAAGAAGATAGTGTTAAGGAGAAATTTCGAGCCGGAGGAATCAATGCCACAAAGGAGGATGACGCGACAAGACCGTTTATATGCAGACATCGCTACTCAGGATAACCTGAGTCCCACTGAACTGATGAGACTCAACCAGAAGCGAAAAGCGGCCGTTTAGAGGAGGGAAGAGGCAGGGGCGCATCAGTGGACAGTATACAAAAATTGGAGTCCAACCAAAGCATGGACCCTCGAGCCCTTGAAAAATAAGAGGAGAGAAGAATAAATAAATGTAAATCAACATGCAGTGATAATGTATATATTACTTTTTATAGAGAAAGGTCAAAATAAGAATAAGGTATATGCAATTTAGGTTGATAGATAAGACATTAAATAGACAATATGGAAATAGGAATAAGAATTATAGAGTTGGAATAGAACATGAAATAAGTTAAATAGAGAAAATAGTCAGGACATAAATAGAAATAGGATTATTATGTAAAGAATGAGAAAACATAACCAAAAAAAATATATAGGCAAGATTAGGATATAATTTGAAGTTTAATCACAATGAGATACTTGTGATTTCAATTTAAATTGGGGGGCAGATAAAGGTATATCTACCTTACCCCTATACGATAGCAATCGGCACTACTTCCGTGTACGACGGCTCCATAAAATAAGAAAAAGAAACGCGCAGACGCGGTACCTTCCGCCCACGCGTTCAATGATGAGGGTTGTGGGGTTATGCGAAAAAGGTTGACGGAGATCGCAGAGGGTCGATCCGCGACAGATCTCCGGCATTCGGGGCAGTGTTGCCAGGTACACCGCATTTCCGCATTTTACACCGCATTTTCAGACTCGAATCCGCAATGCGGATGGCCCAAAACTTCGCATTTTAGACTCTTGATGGATTCCTCTGCCCAATGATATGATGCAGACAGCGTACGAACGAGAGCACTTCTGCCAATCACCTGCCAGACGCAGCCATTCTGTCCAACGGAGAATTGCGCTCTGCGTAGCGTTTTACGGGTAATACGCTTCTAGTTCCTAGAATCTAGTTACTCAATTAGTTAGGTGAGGAATAGGAATCCTTGTCGCTACACGTTGTTAGACCTTTTTAATGTCAGCGAACGCAAAGAAATTGAAGGTAAGTTTATGAGGATTAAAAGCAAGTTAAGATCACTTTCATTTCTTTAAATCTGAATCGCTCGCATAATTCTTATTTAAAAGGCTGACACCAATATACAGATACAGATTATAGTTTACAGTGAGTAACGTAATCTTTTTTTGCATCTGTTTCTAAGGCATGAACATTTATAGCCGCTCTGGCTTACAAGAAAAGGTATTTTGTATTTATTTATACATTACAATAAGTATAATACGGTGACATTTTAGAGCTAGAGGACTTTTCTTCAGTTTTTTAATAGCAATATGAATTTTACACTTTTCCAAAAACTCCGCATTTTGAAAAAAAATCCGCATTTTGGAGCCTGCGCCTCCGCAATTCCACAACTCGTGTCTGGCAACACTGATTCGGGGGCTCGCTAGCGAGTCAGCAACAACCCGGAGGAGCTCTCAGGGCAGGTAAAGGAATTGTGTTACCGACTCCAAGTCCTGATTCTCCTCTTCCTAGTGGAGGAGTGGGCAGGTGATAGAATTGTATTTTTGACTCCGAGTTCGCTGCACACTAAGTCCCGATTGGCTGGTTCAATAACGAGATTTCGAATAATCCGAACAAAGTTCGAATAATAAGAACAGTGGGTAGGCGTGATTTCAAAAGGTAGTATTTCAGAAATAAGACAGAACGTGATTATAAGATCCAAAGATAGAAGAATGTGAGTGGGAATATAAATTTTAGGCAAATCTTCACGGGAATGAATTATTTTTCTCGTGCGAGAACGATAATTTGGAAATGATAAAAGGAAATTTGTGTGTATTGAATAAGTGAATATATATCCCAGTTTCTGAGACTTTGTACCCGATAAAAGTGGATACTTTATTTCTCCTCCCGGGGACGTTAACTGTATTTAGAGAATAAATTTTAAATATGAGAAGATGAAAAAAAGTAAAGAGGGAAATAGTGTTAAGAAAAATGAAGATAACGAAAAACCTTTCAATTTATAAACAATAATAAGTTGAAACCATTATTTTTGTTGAATTGCATTAATTGTTACCTCACTCTTAGTGAGAAATGGACAAGGAGTTGATAATTCGAGAAATAAACTGCAACTATCCAGCATTATTTTGAGCGAATATTATTATAAATAATAAAACATTGTCACGAGAATTAATTTTGCTACTCTGAGTTAATCATTACCTCACTCTAATTGAAGAGTGGACAAAAAGTGGAAGATCTCAGAAAAAACCTCAACTTTATAGTATTATTCTAAAAGAATATTGTTATAAATAATAATTATTTGTTCAAAAAATTGTTTTTCTCAACTTAAATCAATTATTGCTCTGCTCTAACTGAAAAGTTCAAATATTCCGAATAAACCGCAACTTTCTAACCCTATGCTTAAAAAAAATTGCTATAAACAATAATGGATTGTTAAAAAAATTTATTGAAACATTCGATTATGAGCAGAAATTAATAAATCATGAATAAAAAACATTTTGTACTAAATGAAACCGCAAAAAAAAATATTTAGCGCCAAAAACTCGCAAAACCCAATTTTTCACTCATAGGGGGTTCTTGGGACTCTGTAAAACAGACTTATGAGGGTGAAATTCGTTAACTAATTTCCCCAACTTGAAGACCAGCCTCGTTGGGAAGAGATTCTCATCCAATGAAGAAGTACCATATATAATAGTATTTGACGCCGTAAATGCGTATTTTTCAGACCTCGAGAAATCTTCCTTTTTTTAGAGAGGGAAAAAAATCAAAATCCCGCTGGACTAAGTGTGTAGCTCTCGAAGAAGACTATGTTGAGAAATAAAGGCAAACTTCCCAACATAAAATTTTTAACTTTCCTGTTTACCAAAAGTATCAATCGACCCTCGTTATGTCTTATTGCTAAAAACAGATGAGGGAAAAACTCATATGCTATCCTATAATTTCTTTAGGGCGAATAGTTCTTCTTAAAATTTTCATGCATATCTTATGTGATACTGAAACCTTTTAACACCCTATTGTGCAGAGCAAATTATAAAAACATATTACGACATGGTAATACACTTGTACTGGTCATCTGACACACATAACTAATCGAAACAATGTCAAATAAACCTAATAACCTAAGTGAAAAATGAGATCCAGGCAATTTTAGAATCACGCTTAGTCAAGCACAAGCAAATCCTGATCTTACCAAACTAGTGAGAGAAAATCGTTGAGATCCAGATGAAATAAAAAAATCTCGAACCAATAGAATTGAAGAGAATTTTTCACAAACATTACCATTCAACTATCTTAGGAAAATCGGATTACGAGATCGCTATAATAGACGAAGATACTCAGGATTTCAATCTAACAGGCGCAGCCTCGCTTGCACTTCAATCTCACTTTAGCAAGACAAATCGCAATGATGTAGAGGATAATTGCCAAGTAAACTTCAAGGGACTGTTCATTATAGAGGCCTCACTAGGAAAGAGAAAACCGTGTCAGGATTCCTACACAAAAATGAAATTCAAACACCCCAAATTACAGAAGGACTTTTACAATCACCTAGTAATGCTCATCCACTAGGAAAACAATTTTTGCAACAATCACAACGAATTGAGCCTCATATAACTAAATCGCAATTTTCTGTATTTAAACCCGTCTCAACTGAAACTAGAATCATAACGAATCCACAAGTAATAACGGTAGTCAACAATCAAACGATTTTGCTACGAGATGCCTCAAAAGTCATACCCATATTCAACGGTGATAACACCCCTTTAACCCATTTTATTGAAGTTTGTAAGAAAGAAAAAAATGCTTCCAGAATTTGTCGAATGTAATCTGGTAGAGTTAGTCAGGAGAAAATCAACAGACGAAGCCGGATAAAACAGTTTATCAATATCAAGGGGCATTAGGCAGAATCCATCAACGATAAACTGTAAAAGTTTTTGCCCACGCAGTGCGTATCCGGAAAATCGCAAATAAAATTTTGGATGTCCAAAAAATGAGCAGGGATGGACAAATAGATCCCACTTCAGAAAGTACTTCAGCTAGGGAAATTACCGATTGTCCCAGGAATCCTAAAATCAAACAAGTAATAATGATGGCGGATCAATTGAAACAGGAATACTAGCTACGGTGCAAGAGGAAATAGATTTGTGATGTCAAATGAAGCATGGAAGTTCAGAAGATGATAAGCGACATTTCTTCCAAAATAGAGTTTCTATTATTTTCGTGATCTACAATAAAACGCCAACACGGGATATTTTTCGCAGATTTTTTATCGCGTTTCAATGCATAAATAAATAATGGCCAATTTCGCACTTTTGGTAAGTCCACTGATGTCAGAAGTTCAAAACTTGATAAGTACCTATTCAATCTAATGGGCGTTACACATTTTTCGAGTTCTCGGTCCGGTTATTTGGGACCGATAAGACTCGGAATGAGATCTATCATAGAATATAGGTACTGCGGGATCTACAGTACCTTTGCATGTCGACGTTTTCTTTGTGTGCAGCTGTATTCAAATTCATTCTCTTGTTCACGTCAGATTTTTTTTTTCGTGCGCCCCAATTAGCGTCGAAAAAAGTAGTGCAAAAGTGAAAAAATCACAGAATTGTGATGTAAGTATTGTTGGCGAATCATTACCCTACGTGTAGCAAATTCATCAGCTGCTTAATTCTCATAACAGTGGAGCAATCGTATTATTTGACACATAGCAGCAAAATAATCAATTGCTAGTTGTAGATATCAAGTTTTGAACTGCCAACACTTGCGGAATTATCACTGGAAATAACTTAATCGTGTGTATCTTTTCAACAACAACAGATACATTTCTGAATTTTTAGGAAAACACAAACATAATCAGTCTTCACCTATTTTATGCAATGGTTAAAATTTATAACGATAAATACCGAAATGCGAACCTGTCGCTTTCTAGGTCAGATTCAGCAAAACTTCCCCACCTGTGGCTCCAGAGGCCGGAAACAACAAGGCCCTCCTACACACTTGAAAAAGTGGACGTACAGAAAGACGTACAAAAGGACGTACCAAAAGACGTCCCAAATTGGGATACAAAAGGATGTACTTTGGTACGTCCTTTCCTACGTCTTTTTGGACGTCCTTTGGTACGTACTCTTATACATCCTTTTGTACGTCGTTTCTGACGTAATTTTCTTACTTCAGGAGAAGTGCCTAAACATTATTATTTTTTTAGTTTAAGGCATAAAAAATATTTCTAATGAACACATCTTATTCACTAGACAAATAGCATAATATCATAGTTGGTTGTCGCTAAAGAAAACACCAGAATCGATACATGTTTAAAAAATTGTATATTTTGGAATCAAAAACTCAACACAGTTATACACAACAATACGAAACTTGACAAACTTATACTCGTATGTTATTAGAGCGCCAATGAGCTCACACCGTATATTTTCTTCAAATTTGGTTACACGTTTTTCTAACCTTCATACCACTCTATGAGAATAATGTTAATTAAAATAAGAATCTTATATTGAAATTATTCATTGATACAAAATTAAAAATGCGTATTCAAAAAGCCTAAATGTGCCGTTTTCGAACCTAATAATTTCCGAAATGGAATACTTTCAGAAATATTAGTAATTAAAAAAATGGTCAATGAACTCGTTCCTAATCCATATTTTTATGAAATCAGGAAGAATATAATCAAATTTAATTGTAATGCACTATTGAAGAGGCAGGAGCTTTAGAGAAAATTGGTTTGGGTCGAAATTATTTGTCCTTTTGACATTTCGTGTTTTTCTTTGATCTTACTTAATAATCCCAGTTTTAATGAAATATCTTCGTTGTATTTGATTCAAAATCATTTATTTAGGATGTGTCAAATAAACAAATTTTACTGTCAACAGTTTCTATAAAAATGATTTTTAATGAAACCTAACGAGCCGACTTGTAAACTAGTTTTCAATATACAAAATGAGCTTGTGTTTGATAATATTGCATAAGAATTACGATTGTTTGGTACGATTAGAGAAAAACACGAAATGTGAAATAACCATTACTAGGCAAATAATTTTGATAAAAAATGATAATTTCTATGAAATTTATTGCTGCTCCTTAAAAAATGAATTAAAATTAATGCGCCTTCTATTTTTCCTACATTTATAATCCGTTCTGTATTTGAATGACATATTAGGGGTAGTGAATCCTTAAGTCAGTGTGATTGCATTTTTTTTCAGAAATTCCGTAGAAATTATATGAAACGCATTAAAGCGATATGAATGTTTTGCAAAGTATCAATGTACAAAACATTTTTGCGTGTGATACGTAATGCTTAGTTAATAAAAATGTCAATGTGGGACAGCGTAAAGGTACTCGGTCTCACGTACTTTCCTGTGGACACACACTTTAGCAATATCACTAGTTGACACAGCTGATTCTTCAGTGTCAATCTTTGGTATTATTTTTAGCATGCCACATTTATTTTGTGAAGCATCGCTAGTGTGAATTTTTTAAACGATAGTATATTCCTTGGCAGTATCTAGGTCGATTATAAAAAGATTCAGTCTGACATATAGGCCGTTGAACAACTGAGCAAAGGAGTTATTCGAACGCTGATCACTTTTTACTGACGATAAACACAAACAGCCATTTTTACTATTTCCTAATAAGATGTAGCTCATTTAGGTAGCAGGTTTAATTCCTCAAACCGCACTCTATTCATCGCTGATGTAGTACCGAAGTATCTGATTCCAGAAAGCTGTAATGTTTTTCAAGCCATATTTGTCCCAGTGAATGTACAATAGCGCTTTACGCTGACTGGAGGTAAAGGACACACTCGGTCTTTTAACGACAAGTTACTGTACTGCAAACTAATTCGCCGACATATTTGATGGTGAACACTCCTAGCTGCATAAATCACTTCAAATAAATGTCCATTACTAGATTCAAAAGCAAATGCGCTATGTGCCCATAATGGACCCCAGTAATAAACACTTTTTGCTGAGCGTGTAAGTGCACGTTGAAGGTCATGAAGACTTTGGAATATATTGTTTCTGAATGAGCAACAAATTCATGTAATACTTGGTCAGCCTAGTCCACTTATTGAATTTTGATGTCATCTTTCAATAATAAATATAAAGCTCCCACAAATAAAGCCCAGTGCATCGTATACTTCTTTGGCAAAAGTATTTCAAAGGTTGACTTTTGGAAAACAATCCCGTTGTTCGCTTAGTACCAAAACACTGCGTGGCAACTTGTTTTGCAATTCCAGAGAAGCAGTGCATGGATTCCGGGTCACAACCATTATAATGTCAAACTTCAATAAACTTATTGAGTGAGATGAATTTTTAACGCCAAAAACAGGTTAAGCAAAATTTGCAGCTTGAATCATGTGTTCAAAAGTATCCTGCATATTTTTTTGCTTTGGAACTTTCTCTAACACAGGATATTTTATGTTCCCGGACCGCGAATTGTTGGGTTTGTTTTGAACCCACTCACCCGGGTGGAGACAATGACCACAACCGAGCGAACCATTAAATTGGGAAAATCTTTGCACTAGTGCTCTTGCTACAGAATCTATAAAGAAAATCAATGGAAAATTTTTCATACGAATTTCTAAACCATTAACGATGCACTGAACACCTGAAGTTGATAGTTCATTCATGCTTTCAATAAATGGACCAATAAATACCTTCATATTCGGCTTATCTTTTCCGAACAGTAGCGCCCCATCAGTATTGAATGTTATAGTAATATAACGGTATCTGTCAGCTTCATTTAAATTATTTTGAAAATCTCGATGTCTCTTTCCATCATAAATGTCTCGGGTACAACCTTTTTTGTAAACTTTTTTTTTCATGATATATTCATAATATTCGCTATTTGATTCTAATAGTTTCGAAATAGTCGACGAAGCACCGCATTTTGTACATGTAGAGTGAAGTTTCATACAATTTTTCGGATAGAACATTTCATCTATGAGATACCTCGTGTTTGGCAAAACCGGTTCGGCAAAAATACAATATACCATCATAAATAAATCAGTGATTCCCGTTAATGAAAGAAAATATATCAGCGCATATTTGATAATCATTATTATTATTTCAGCGATACTTTTGTTGGCTTGAATTTTTTTGGCTTGTTGAACTCTTCGCTTTCCATCATGTCCTCCAGTGAAGCAAAAGACGTTTGAATTGGAATGTCTGCTTTATCCGCCTCGTCTTCAACAACGTCATGGAACACATCATCCTCATCCATTGCATCAGAGAAGTAATCATCAACTTCATTTTCATTCTGAAAAATGTAAATATTTATAAGAACTTTGAAAATTTTTGGAAACAGAGAAAACAATTTTATTTGTAAATATTTATAATATAACACAAATCATTTATGAAGAGGTATATAAATACGTCATAGGAATACACGAGTGACACGTGCTACTCGTAAAATTCGTACTATTTCTTAAAATTGCAGGATAGTAGAAAAGATTGAATGTGTCCGTTTTTGTTTAAAAATCTATTCACCGAGCAATAATTTAATTGATAAAACAGTTCTTTAAGAAAAACATGTGGGTTTATAAGTTATAATTGAATTAAATGTAACCATATTGAGAGTGCAAATTGCGAGTGTGGGTACATAAATTCCTGAGTCCTTTATCCAAAATAAGAAGTATATCTGTCACAGCAAAAACCAAATTTCAATCTTTACAGCGATTTCAGAGTGATCTTCACTTGTAACAAAAATTACCTTCACGTGTTAAGATGTACGCACCACATTGAAAATGGTTACCATGCTAACTCTATTGTTTTGTTTCGATGCGAAAATAATCAACTTTATTTACTCGAAAATTAGCCGCAACAAAAATTTACGTCTGTTTTTTTCTGTGATAGATTGGGACCAAGAAGACAAAAGTGATCCGCGAACAACGTTGAATTTGAAAGAATATTTCCAATCCATAGGTATACTTTTTGTTTGAAAATAAACTCAGGGATTCATCTACGCACACTCGAATTTTTCGCTCTCCTTATACACTCGAACTCTGATATAGTCCCATCCAGTTTAAGCCTTTATAGAACTGCTGGCCCATGCAGTTTCTCAGCCGGCAGGGAGCAGCGGGGAGTGTAAACAGTGCGTCGCCACCAGTAGCGTAGCGTTAAAAGGGGGAAGTAACGCGGTGAATAATTCCATCAGCTGTCAGCACATGTGTCAGTTCGTTTTTAGTGTTTAGCGAGTTCACACGGCCCTGGCTGTTTACGTTTCGAGAGATCTAGTTTAGGGACAAGGTCAGTGCGAAGCAACTCCCGGAACTGTCCTTATATTGGAGTTCGAGTGTAGCTACATTTGATCCAATTGTAACATTTGAGCCCATATATTGTCCTATAACAGGAATAGCATTTGTACATTAGGTACGATATTTACATTCGAAAAACTAAAGAGGTTTCATCCAAGCAAGCGAACCATTTTATTATGAAAATGATTAATCAAAAAAGAGCTTTTTAAATAACACCAGACGAATGAAATCTTTCCTACAATCCTACAAACTTGACCATACCGGACGATAACCAAAGTAGCATCAATATACACGGTGACCCATTTTAATCTATAATCCCAAATATCTTCTAAAATACTTTATCTACGAAGAAATGGTTC
>JAUMHM010000071.1:5180096-5197676 GCA_032362435.1 Melikaiella ostensackeni | reverse complement strand
TTCAAGCCAATGGAGAGCACTTCGAACAGTTACTCTGTGGCTGATTGTAACACTGGTAGCAATGGTGAGAGGCAAGGGGACTCACGTTTTCAACCACCCGAAACATAAGAGGCAAGGGGACTCACGTTAATCAACCACCCGAAACGGGAGAGGCAAGGGGAACTCACAACAAAAAAGCACCCCAAAGGAAACAGAACTTACTACGTCCACGCCGTTGTTTCTGGGTAACGCTTAAAGTAGGGACGAAGTGTCTTTTTTTGTAACTAGTCACAGAGAAGTGACATTGTCAAGACTGTCACTTTTGTAATTACATAAATAGTCACAGTCTTTACATCTTATTCGAAATGATTGTTACGGTCTGGGTGTGTTTGGGGGGGTGTTGTGATAACAATCCACAGCCTGAAGTCTACCAAAAAAATTCATCCGGACACAGAGTTCAATCTAAGAAAAATCGTCTTGACCTTCAAGTGACCTTGAAATTGACCTTAAGGTCATGATGGTCAAGGTGATGTACACATTAACATTTCATCGACTTTTCTGAAGCATCTTGAACGTTTGTTCACCCCGAAAAACCAAGACAATTCAGAAAAAGAGCATCTGGTCGTTTCTCAGAAATTTGACCTTAGTTTTTCACCTTAGCAAGGTCACAAAAACCATTTTTTCACAGATTATTTTTGACGTGAAATTTCCCGCTCTTTTCAAATCCGCAGTCAAAAATAGGGGTTCTCATTCAAGAAAGTGGTCTTACCTCCATTTGACCTTGAAAATTGACCTCAAGGTCAGAATTGATGGAACAGTCAAATGTACCCCTCGGTTCTGGTCAACCTTTGTCCGAACCATTTCTTCGTATATAAAGTATTTTAGAAGATATTTGGGATTATAGATTAAAATGGGTCATTGTGTATATTTCTCCAAATTATTCTCTTAATAATGTTGTCTCGTCCTTGAATTTCGTACCTCAAATTTAAAATGGTTTCAGTACTTTTATTTAGAAGACAAATTTGAAAGTTTTTATCTTTGAATTCCGTCATTTTCAATATTTATTTTAAGAATCGTGAAAATAAAAGAATGAGTTTTAGGAGTATTTTTAGTTGTACAATTTTGCCCTACAGACTATTATCAGACAATTTGAAATTGAAATGTTCAACATACAAATATTTTTAATTTATCAATTTTATTGCCAATAGAAATTCTTTAGACTTAAATATTTTTAAATGGAGTTTTATTACTGGAGAAGGATTTAAGAATGGAAAATTCCAGATCTGCTTAAAATTTAAAGATTTTCAAATAAAAATGTTCGAAATTTTATGCTTTACAATAGCAACAGTTCCGACCTGTACTATATTGAATCAGAGCCCATAAGTTCACCAACTGAAAGTTTTAAAATTTCTAATTTGAATACATTCAAGTTGAAAGATTTATTATTACATTGTTTGAAATTATATGTTTGAAAATTTTACAGATTCTGTTTCATTAATATCCAATATAAATTTTCAAGAATTCAACAAAAATGCAAATGCAACCAAAATTGTGTAATGTTTATAATGTTTAAATATCTACGATAAAACTTGAAAGTATTTGAATTTTAATGGTATTAAATGTGAAATTGCTCAACTTTGCGAGCTTAAATTTCCTAATTGCTCAATATTGAAGGTTTGTGATTTAATATAATCCAATGAATATAGATACTTCTTCATAAATCAGAATGTCTACACGATGAATGAGTTTCAATTTCCAGTAATTTTCCGATTCTCCGACGGTCAATTGTAATTTTCCTGATAAATTTTAAGAGTTTCAAATATGTGAATGATAATCCTGAGTTAGTAAATTAGATAACTTTTGGTCATAAGAATTACATACAATTCTGATTTGGAGCAAAGAATTTTGTAAGAGAATCATAATTCTGAATCCAGATAGGGATTTTAAAAAAATTTCCTTCTTGTAAATAACAATTGAAGTTATTTTCCAAAACGCTCGTTTCATGACTAATATTTGCTGTTCCAAGTCACAAAATAATTCTTTGCGAAAATTTCCTGACCAAAACTCAACATTGTAATTCTTGACTTAAATTTTTTGTCCAAAACTAAAAATTATAATATCTTACAGAAATTTCCTGTCCCAATCTCAAAAACATACTTTTTTCCTGAAATTCTGTGTCATAACTCAGAATTATAATTCTCTTATAAAACTCCCTGTACCAAGTCGCAATTAGAGTCATGTCTAGAATCGCATCTTAGAAATTTTCTATCATAATTCAGAAATATAGTATCTCTCATTTTCCAAAATTTGGAAGAGGTAAGTTTCACATTGTGACAAATTATGACTTGGAACAAGGATTTTTTTCTTCGCTATTTGTGAATCAGAAGAGACATTATATTTTATAATTTTCCGTTCCATGTCCCTGTTCCAGAATCAAAACTATCATTCCTTACGAGAATTTTCTTGTGTGTTCAATTTATTTATTGCCCGTCCAAACTCAAAATTATAATTCTCTTAGGAACTTCACTGTTCCAAAGCAAAATTCTAATTTATAATTCCCCGTTTCAAAGTTAGAATTATATTCAGTTAGAAAAATTCCTATTATAACTAGAAAATATAGCAACTCTTTTTAACGAAATTATAATCCTTCACGAAAATTGCCAGTTCTATCTTAAAATTCATATTCTTTGCGAATGTCAAAATTCTAATCCTTTGCAAAAACTGAATGTCCGAAAGCCAAAACTATATTTTTTCACGAAGTTCCTCGTTCAAAATTCAAAGTTATAATTCCTTACGGGAATTCCGTGCCCCAATAATCAAAATTATATTTCTTCACTGAATTTTTTCCATTTTCTTCATTCATTTCCTGTCTCAAATCAGAATTAGAGTAATAAAATATATAAAACTACTTTTAAGTTGCATATTAGTACATTTATGAGAAAAATCCCTGTCATAGAATAACATTTTCCGTTATTTCCCGGTGAACTTGATTTAATAGCCGGAAATAATCTACCAGGTTGTTTAAAAAATATCAATAATCATCATGTCCTAATTTGAAAAATAAACCATGAGGATTATTTTAAGAAATCGATATTTTGAAAAACATTCAAAAGAATTGAAATTTGAGAGGTTTGCGCAACAAAGTAGAATTTCCTAATAATTAATTATTAATTATTGTATCTTTTAGATAATATCATTTGTTCAGAGCTTAAACATTATTCTCAATTGTTATACAATTTCTGAAACGTTATAATTTCTCAATACTTTTTTTATCATATTTATTACAATTCTTCAATTTATTGGTCTTGTTATCACGATTGAAAAAAAATCACATTCCTGAAAATTTTGAATAAGATTCCCGGTTTTAATTTGTATTCCCGGTTGATTCTCGGTTTCATTTTAATTCTCGGCTATATTCCAGTTTTTCCGGTTTTCCTGGTTAGTAGACAACCTGAATGAAAAATAGATAAAGAGGATAATTTGAAAACTATCATTTTTGAGTTCATCTATTTTTAATTCTTTCAGCTTTTATTGATTTTTTTTCTACTGTATTCCTATCCAGTTTTATTTACACAGACACGTCAATTTTTTCTAACGTATTCTATCAGTAAAACTTGCTCATGTATTTCAAAGATTTTTCCAAAATGATTATTTGAAAATCCTGCTGCCTTTTTGATTGTGGTTCCTTGGGACTTGAAAATTTTTCTCTAAGGTATTTTTATCCGCAGAAACGCCTCAAATAACGGAAAATATTCTCTCGTCATTTTGAAAGGAGTTTAAAAATTTTATTTAAAAGTCAGTAGTCTGACAAAGATCAAAATATCTCTCGTGAATCAATATAAATACAATATGAAAATCTGTAAAATTTGAAGAGACTTTTCGGACCTACAAAAATGTTGTAAAAAACTGGAATAAAAAAAATATAAAAATGATAAAATTTAAAAATAAAAATGACTATCCTTAATGCACGAGTCAATATATGCATTCTGGTGATTTTATAGTACACGTGATTTTTGCATTTATTTTGGAACCCGCAATAATTCCGTGTCCTTTTTATCAGGAATTTCAATTTTGAGTCTCAATCTGGAGTTGCAAAACTTCGAATATCTTGAATTCAAACTTGCTTATTAAGGTCGAATATTTCAATATAAAATTATTTAATTCTCAAAATTGTCAATTCGAAATTGCCTAATTTCAAACTTTTTCGATCTTAAATTATTAAGTTTTGACCGCTTGGAGTTTCAAATTACCAAAACGTTAAGACTCATTTTGAAGTGGCACCATCTGCAACAATTTAAATTTGGAATCGTCTTTTGATATTTAAATTAAAATTTTTTTGAGCATTAAGGCTTTTACTTCGAAATAGTGCAATTTGAAACGATTTAAATTCAGGCGCTTCAATGTTGTCAAAAATTTAAAAAAACTTGGGCTATTGTCTGAAAATAGGGTGCTATAGGGACCAAATCTTGAAAATAGGGGACTTTAGGGACCACAGCTGAATATAGGGTGCAATAGGTGGGCACCGGTCAGGGAGGCCTGTATATAATTTTGTGTGTGTTTCTGTTTGTGTGTGTATGAGAGCGGAGTAATTTTCAAATTCAAGAATATTGAAATTAGATGTGCAATTATAGAAGAAAATTTCTCATTACAGATTGTCTTTACAAAAAGATCACTGATGCCGGCGTTAGAGGAAAAGCTAATGCTGCGAGAGTGAGGAGAATTTGACAATATTTGTCTAAGAAAATTTATTATATTCGCACCAGCAATAAGTGAACATAGATTTACGTAATATTCATATTTCTACAAGGTCCTACGAGTTTTTAGTTATTGCTGAACTCAATGATGATAATGCTGGATGATTTTTCTAATAATAATGATAATTATTTGATTTTAGTTTCTTTTCTGAAGAGTGATTTCAATTAGTCAAACTAGTGTAACCTTAACACAACAGATATTACCGGATATTATATTTATATTGAATATTACTTGAGTTTATTAGATGCTTAGGGTTGTACACCAGTGTGAATCATTATTGAAAATGTTTATTTCAAATTTTGATCATTTGGTCTTTTTTTGTGACTTTTGTTACTACAAAAAAAAATAGACTGAATGATCAAAATTTTAATTCAATATCTTGAATATTATTTGAGTTTCTGAGCTTGATTTTGCAGTGAATATTTTCCACTATTTACTAGTGTAAAACTTATGTTCAATCGTATTAATGAATAATTTAGAGGAAAAATGAAGAGGAATTTCAGCTAAGTATTCACTGTCCGATAGTGCAATTGCTATTCACAAATGAAGGTTAGACTTGTTCGATCCCTGCCTTACCGACACTGCGACATTTCGCAACAACTTGCCTCCACATTAAATGAGATATCGAGTTGAAAATTTGGAAATTCAAATACAAGTCACTATGGAATATGTTTATGGTCCTAACGTTTTAAGGGCGTTGTAACCCGGCCCTAAGCTCAACACTGAATTGTCTCATTTTTCCTCACAACTATTGGAATTAAATACAATAAAATTTTTCAAACGCATATCGATTCTGATATTTTCTTCAGCGACAATCAACTATGCTATTATGCTATTCGTCTGATGAACAAGCTGTGTTCATTAAAAATATTTTTGATGCGTTAAAATAGAAAAAATAATAATTTTCAGGCACTTCTCTTAAAATAAAAAAATTATGTCAGAAACGGCGTACAAAAGGACGTACAAGAAGGCGTAAAGGACGTACCAAAGTACGTCCTTTTGTATCCCAATTTGGGACGTCCTTTGGTACGTCAATTAGTACGTCAATTAGTACGTCCTTTAGTACGTCCATTAGTATGTCCTTTTGTACGTACTTATGTACTATACGTCCTTTTATACGTCCTAAAATACGTCCTTTTATACGTCGTTTTGAACGTCCACTTTTTCAAGTGGGTAACCAATACCGGGGTGAACGACCGAACCCCAGTGGTTCATACTCTACTTTTTAATCCCAGGGAAGCCCTCGGCATTTACGACCAGCTGGCAGCCCGCAGTATTCAGATCTACCTCAAAATACATGTTAGACAGGCCTCAGGAAAAACGGGATAATTGAGGACCATGGCAACCAAGACGGTACAATTAAAACAAGTATAATTATAACAATAATAGAAACTGGAATCCGAGTCAAAGATAATCAAAGTTCAGATTTCAGACACCAGGTGGCGAAATGGTCGACCACCATTCCCATTAGTGCAGATTTGCAGTGATTCATTTTATTAATATTGATTGTTTCATCGAATTTAAGCAGTTTTACAGGTATAATAATTGAAATATAATAATAAAATCACGAAATGTATCATTCCTAATATTAATATTTGTATTAAAATATGATATAGATTAATAAGTACACGTTTTCGTAATTTTAGTTGGCCTATAGGCATAATCTAGAAACCTCGTCACACTTTTTATTTGTTTGATTTTTAAGACACGTGCTCGTGTTTGGAAAGCAGTAAATCGTTATATAGCTGCTAAATAACAACATAAATCACAATGAGAGCGTGATCTTGTTTTCACATTTCAGGAGAAGCAAATGAAACTTTGTGTATTTAGTATTATTCTTCATGACTTCTGACAGTGGTAACGTGAGTGTAAGTATATTTATACATCGTTTATGAAAACGCGAAATTCGGATTTTCATACCACTTTGTCTACTGCGCGCGTTATCAACAATCGTAAATAATAAGCTATTAGAAACGATTAATATTATATTTTGGTTAATTTTTTACTCTCCAAATCATGAAGGATAATAAATTATGAATAATGAAGTGAATTTTTCAAACCTCAAACCTGATCTAATAGTGTGTCAAATTTAGAGCATTTCCCTGATGAAAAAATCCTCGAAGAAATCCTCATGTTATTTTTGGACGAGGAAAACACGAGGAAATCTGCGAGGATTTTTGAATTCCCCGAAGAAATCTACTGGTACTTTTAGATCAACAAAATATTCAAAAGTGGACAAAAATCCAAATTATTAATTTACGAAACTAGGAAATCCTACAAAACACAAAATTGTTAAAAATTTCAGTGCGTGCAAAAATTAGGAAGTCCCTCCAAATTAAAAATCGACCTTTATTTTTTAATTAAAAAAACAAAGAAAATTAGGTATGAGCAATAATCGCTAATTCGGAAATTATTCATCGTTTTCATACACCGACGCGGACAAATAATTTTTTCATTTGTTTATAACGTGCCAAATCCAAAAATGTACATTTTTCAACTTCCAGATGGAAATCTTCGCGAAGTTCCTCGCCATTCCAAGATGCAAAACAATTCTACTCGATGTCCAATCTTCACACACGATAAAATCCGTTAAGAAGAAAATCCGAAACAAAAGGAAGATTCCAAAAATTTTCCAGAGATTCTTCGAAAGGAAAAATACTCCAAAATAAAAAAAATCCATCAGATTGAAAAATTTTAGAAGACTCAGGAATAATTTTGGCTCTACAATTTGTAGATCATATACAAATCGACGTCAAAATTCCAAATGGAGAGACAATAATGATTGAAATCCATAATCCGATCATGATCGAAAATCTTATATCTAGAGTTATACAAGAAAACAAGTCTTCATCTTCAATTCAGGACGAACTGTATTTAGTCATCGAAGGAGAAATGTCGAATGAAGAAAAAAGGCTTACAGATTATCAAAAAATCGCGGATGTATTGACTTTATTTTGGGATTATTCACTGATTCATCTATGCCGGAAAAAGTTTTCATACAAATAAAGTCCAAGACAGTTTTATTTGATTACAATATGTTGGATACAGTTCTCAATATTAAATCCAAAATCTAAATGGCGGAGGAAATTCTAACTATCTTACAACCTTTGAGATTCAAGGAAATGCACCTGGTTGGAGACGGAGTAACATATGATATTAAAAGTAGTTCTACTTTGGTTTTGGAACTTGGAAATTCGAAAATATTAATTTGCGTTTAAATTCGGACTGCAGAATTAACATATCAAAAATTTATCATGTTGAAAGTTGAGGAAGTGATACAATTAAAAATATTAAAAAGATGATTCAAGGAGGAAAATAAAAAAAAAATTAGTGATTGATGATTTAGAAAATTTATCAAAAGTGTGACAACTTGAGATTATTCATTTTTTTTCAAATATTTAGACAAATTTAATTTCTAAGGGCACAGTCCCATCGAGACGGATTAGTACAATACTGGAACAGCTTTGACAAATGAGATGATTGCTAGAGTTTGCGGAATCACCTCATTTGTTAAAACTGTTCCACTTTTCTACTAATCTACCTCTATGGGATTGTGCCCTAAGACTTTCAGGTTCTAATTATTATTGGTTCATTAAGAAGGTAAAATTTTGTTTTCGGATTCTTGTCTTTGAAGTTTTTTTGATTTTGTATAATTAGAATTTAAGATAGTTTAATTTTGCACTTTCAAGGCTCGAAGGTGACAACTGTTGTTATCAGTGCCTGTAAGTTGAAATTGTTTAATATGAAATAAATTGCTGAATAGTAAACAGAACTTTTCATTCCTTAATTGTACACACCTTTAAGAATATAAATTATTCAATTAGTCTGGACACTCAAACCCAGAGCAGATAGCGCTTCTCCTTTTGGCTCCTTAGCGCACAAATTTCCTAGCATTTTTTATTACTCATGGCGAAGAGCTATTCGCTGAAATTTCGGACATGCGCAGTGGAAGTTATTTTTCCACGCACGCGCCAAGTTTTGTCAATAGTTGATCATCCTGATCGCCATGAACAATACAAAATTATAGAAAACATGTGCCCTGTTTCTACACTGAAAGTTTCAAAGTTCATAGTGTACAATTACATTACGTAGTTCGGATATTAGGCAGTTTCTAGGAAATTCCTGGATTTCCTCTGACCGAATTGGTCTATCCTTGTTAGATTGCATGTTTATTATCACCCGATTTTTTGGTGAATTATATACTGCACGAAGTATATTCTCATTTTCCAAAATTCCATAAATGTCACCGTCGGAGTTTGATACGGTAGGAAGTCTTCGATTTGGTTGTATGCGGTAGAAGAATCCTTCTTTTGTTGATTCCGTTAGAAGAAGAGGTTTAGTAGGGAAAAAAAAATTTCGTACAAATAAATGTGCTAATCGCTGGTGCTGACCATTAGCTCCTCCATGAGAAGGCCTGACAGAAAAATAACGCCCGTGAGGAATAGCAGGTGCGTTATTAGGTAAATGGTCGTCGAACTGCGAACTTACTTCTGTAAAAGAAAATAGGAATGGATGATTTCAATACGAAATATGTATTGTAATTAGAACGATTACATAGAAGCATTTAATATTATGAAGTAAAAAGATATCTTACAGGCTGCGACATTGCAAAATTTTTGCAAGACAAATTCTCAAAAAAAAAAAAAAAAATAGAAAAGAGTAGAAATAAAATAATATTTCGGAGAAATATTTAAAAAATCACAATTTTTAAATAACCGGTGAAATTTTTGACCTTCAAATATTCCAAATTTGTCATCTTTCCATAAGAAAATCAGGTAAATTTGTAATCTTCAAATTTATAAAACATTTTCAGAACCCATTCATTCAATTTAACAACGATCCCACATTTTTCAATTGTGAAAATTAGCATTGCCATTATGTCAGCCGTGAAACTTCATTTTTAAAATTCCCGGACCTTAGCCTGACCAATTTATCAATTTCTCTGGCCATGAATATTTAAAGAACGAAATTCGAATCATTTTCCATTTTTAATATAAAATTTTCTATACGTAAAATGAACCAAATTTATTTTCCTTGATAGTTATTTAAAGTTCCTCTTATATAAATCCATTCAAATTCCTTATCAATAGGGACTCTTTTCGAACTTCATTCTTTATAACGCACAAATTTCAGATTCTATAGAAATAAATTCAGATTAAATTCGTAATCATTTCGGACACACTCAGGGTTTGGAAAAAATAGTAATTAAGACTATAAAGAATGTTCTGGATGTAGAATGATTTACTGCAGACCAAGAGGTCCTTGACGATGTAGATAAGATCTTTCATTCGATAAAATTTGACGTTTCTAGAGATGATACGCTCTCCCGATCAGAAAACATTAATCCATATTGGTCATTAAGAAGTCGTTTTGTTCAAAAATTAATATGAATTACATTGTAGTGTCTAGAATCATCATCTCTGATTATTTTTTCAAGTTAATTCTGTGAAAAATTACAAGTAGCAATTATAAAGGAATAATTCAAACAAAATGTAAACGATAAGAAGTGAGGTAAGAAATGTAAAATATAAATAACTTTACTTGAGGTAGTTTACATTGTTATTTTATACATGTCAAAAGTTTGTAGTGTCCTTCATCGATAACTTTCGATGGACACATTAAAAATTGTGTGACATATCTAGAATTATCAAGGTTAGTTGTAAAAACATGTCGAAACAAACGTTCTGCTCCATATTGAGGATTAACATCGAGAGAGAGAACGAAAAATAATTATGTGACAGAGATAATTAAAAGGACAGTGCCGTGACAAAAACTCTGAATAAAGGTTCCATAAATTTAAATAATTTGATAGCTGAAGTAGAATTGAATAATGAAACAATTGGATTGAATGAAGATTTAAAAACTACAGCAATATTAGTAATCTAATAACAAGAGTATGAGTCAAATATTGGCTATCAAACTAAAGAATCTAAGATTCTGTTGTATAATGGACTATAACAAGTGAGATCAGTTACTATACATTTGAACATTCGTTACCCTCTCTCTTAATAAATATCATTTCTGCTACAAGTCTTTAAAACTTATTGGGCTCATGACGTGAAACCAAAACGTGTTCCCAATCAAACTGATGACCAGTTTTCAACCTGATGTTTGAAGATCACTTTATGGTTTTTCGAATTTGGGTCCGAAATTATCATGATGTTCTTAGTCCTAGTGGAAAGTAATCTACCAGTTTGGCTTACATAACACTTATACACTTATCACAGTTTAAGCAAAAAATTTTTTTATACTACATTATTAAGCTGAGGAATATCAAGAGAAATAGAGAACCTTTGCCTAATTTTATGAGCCTGTCAAGTTTGGAATCAATCATAGAATAAGCCAAAGATTCTCTTGATATTTCTCAGCTTAGTAATGTTATTATTATGATTATACCATTGAACTAAACTCCTTTCGGGGTAACTGTAACACGTTTGGTTCTAGCCTCGTTATACTACCGGGGATCAAGGTAATTATATGGTAAGATTAAGTAAGAAATGTGTAGGAGAAGGGATAGGTTTTAGAGCAATCTAGAAGTCATCGCGTGTTGTTCATTCAAACGATACACTCGTCCGTCAACATCGCTCTAACACGGGTCGCTAGTCAATCTCTCTAGCAATAACCCCAGGTGGAGAGCTTCACATAGCCATCATACATCATGATTCACACATAAGCACTCACACTGACTAATAAACCCATAGGAAGACTCTTTTTGAATCTTTACCCCAACCACATCCACTAAGCAAAGCTCTTCACGAGGGCTCATTAGTATCCAATATCTTTCGTCTCAGGCGTCACTTTTCTTCTTACAAACAATTGTCCTCCATCCATGCATACACCTTTTGCTTCCTTTATATCCGTACATCGTTTCGTGCAAGCTCTTGTGTTTCTACGACTCTTCATAACTCTTCGCTTTAGAGTCAATGTTTCTTCTACACCACATAATTCTTTGAGAATTCCGCAGGATTGCATGCCAACCGCTTCACTTCACTCCTATTCTTTTCTTGAAACGCTCAGGTCTCACTACCACACAAAATAGAGGGTACAAGCATATAATTTTATATTGAAATTTTAGCTTCATTTGTTGCATTTTTAATTGTATTGATGGCTCGTACACTGCCTACGACCTTTCTACCCTCGTTTATACGGCTGGATATCTCTGCGTCTATCTTTCCGTCAGCAGTAAATAAACTTTCAAGATATACAAAATCATCAACTTGTTCTATCGTCTCTCTGTTTAAGCCAATTTTGCATACTGTTCTTTCACCCCTCCTTTCAAGCACAATAACTTTTGTTTTATTCACGTGAATTTTAAGACTCATACTCTTCATGCTGGTATCTAGTTTGCTCATCATTCTCTGCGAGTCGTCGACTGATTCTACCGTAACAATCTTACCTTCTGCAAACGCCAGTCCACGCATTGTCACTGCCCCGAGATCAACACCTTCTTCGTTTAAGAGAGCCATTCTCAGACATTTGTCCATGTATATATTGTACGTCCAGGATGACATAACGCAGCCTTGCCTAACGCCCTGCTTAATATTAAACCAATCGCTCAGTTGTCCATTTACTCTTAAAATCCCTCTACTACCGTTATATAATGTTTTCATTGCCTTTAAAAAACAACCATTTACTCCATTCACTTTCAGGACTTCTGTCGAACTTTAAGGACCTTACCAATAGGAATCTTGTTAAATATTTTGCCCATGGAACGTGGTAGGCTAATCGCTGTATAATTAAAACAGTCACCTTTATGGCCCTTTCCCTTGTAGAGTGGAGGGATAATCGCCTTTTTCCAATCATTTGGAACTTCACTATTCACAGCACATGTATTCAGAAATTCGCTCAGCCACAAAAAGGAATACACGCCACCGCTTTTAATCATTTCAGCAATGGTACCATCCATACCTCTTTGTTTTCCTATTGACGCATATAATGTCGTTGTTATCGATTCCCTTTTTGCGACCTACAACGGGATTGTCTAAGGCGTCCTCTTCTGTGTCACGGTTGTTATGCTCCATAGCTTCACCTCCACACAATTTCTTGAAAAGATCACTTATGCAGTCTTTCCTTCAGCCCAAATCTCATACCATTTCACCATAAGCATTCTCAATTCCAACTAACTCAGTGCTAGTCGGTACTTTCGCGTTGCACACCAACCCAGCCATTCATATCTCCTAGAAGGATGACTCTTCCCTCAGGACCGTAAATAGAGCATCATTTAACGAGTCAATACTGTCACTATCAACTGGAGCGTAGCATGCTTTGATAAAGAGCCTTCTGATTAACACTTTCATACTAACTGATAGTAATCTAGGAGATACACATTCATACTTTTTTACATGCTGTGTTGCTTTCTCATTCACGATCAGACCAACTCCTTGGCTACAATGTGACTCATTATCCACTCCTGACCAAAGTGCGAGTCCGTTCTCTATGTTTCATACTTGGCATCCCTTCTTCTTTGCTTCAGGTACACACAAAATATCTAGCTTCCTTACGCGCGTTGTATCCCACAATTCCTTTCCCTTAAGATCATTTGCACCTCTAGCATTTCAGACACCTAGTCTCCGTTCATCGCCTGAAACTTTTTCGAGGGCATGCCTTTCGTCAGTAAAAGTGTCGATCCTATCCGAGTCTACATTTTTATTTGTATTTTCCATTATCAGAAGTTCACACCAAAGTACCAGCTTGATGCGAGGAATGTTTTTTATAAGTATAAAATCGTGTCCAAACTGAGCAGCTAAATCGTCATAAGGTGACGTGTACATTCATAACGTAGTATGGGTCGCGATAATATTCTCCGTAATGATTACGGGAAAATCACCGTCATTACTGTAACGTTACTTTCGTTACCGGTCACGGCGCAACACCATCTGTGCGTTAAAAACGTGAAGTCCAATTATTGGATGTAGATGTCTGTTGATTATTCTTATCGATTCGATTGTTTGATTAAGATATGTGACAGATAGTGAATTGTCATGAAAAATTGAGAAAAAGAATGAAGAAGTGTGGAATTTTTTTAAATTACTTCGTTACAGCAGAAAAATGTTTGCCAAATGCATGTTTTGTGACGAATTATATGTTCAAAATGCAACAAGAATTAATAGCCAATCATGTGAAATGTGTGAAGAAATTGGAAAAGCGAAGCCATAAATTTAAATCTATTTCGAAAAGAAGCTAGAAATTTCTAGAGCGATAAAAAATGCAAATAAAGAGAATGTTAAAAGACCGTTCTGAAAAATGAAAGTATTTCTAAGGAAATAATTTGTGAAGCATGAAGTAGCAGGCTGTCGCAAGAAACTGATAATAGACAGGAGCGTCTGCAAGGACGCTGCAGTCTGGATTGATTACCAGGAAGCTTCCGATTCTACCTCTCATGGACTTATCATCTGTCTACTGGAAAGCTTGAAGGTTCATCCACACGTAGTGGGATGCATAGAGCGATTCAGCCCCTTCGGAAAATCAGATTCAATATCTAATCTGGAAAACATCGTGTAGCAACTCATATATTTTATATGGATGACTTAAAGATCTATGCTTCTGGAACATAGCATCTTAAGGATGCTCTAAAGATTGTCGAGGAGTGCACATGAGAAATTTGCAAGAACTTTGGATTGGACAAGTCTGCCAAGATTCATTTAGAGCGAGGACGGCTTGCGAGCGCTAGCAGCGACCCTGAACTTGTGGACAGGAGCGCCATTAGACACCTTAGTAATGGGGAGACTTACCTATAGGTACCTAGGCGTGCTAGAGAGCCACATTCAGGATATAACATCAGTGAAGGAGGCTCTCCGAAGCAGATACAAGCGTCTCTTCCGACAGATTTGGTCTTCTAATCTGTCGGCGTTGAACAAGATATCTGTAACTAACATGCTTGCCGTCCCAGCTTCCTCTATTCATTCGGGGTGGATCCATGGACGAAGCATGAGCTCACGGCCCTCAATATCGTTACACGTAAGATCATGTATATGCAGAAGAGCTTGCATATCAACTCGTCCGTTTCTCGCTTATATATCCCACGCTGTAAAGGCGGGCAAGGACTTCTAAATATCCAGTGTCTTTATGACCGAATTATCTTTGGTACAGCTCATATCGTGGCGAATGGAAGAGATCCTCTCCTGAAAATGGTCAGAAACCACGAGATAATTGGCGAAGGAGCGTTACTTTACAGAGCCGCGGAGTAGGCAGCCGGGACTATTGGCCTGGATCTTAACACCAGAAGTAAGGAAAGTGCACTATTCTATTTAAATGCCTCCCTTCTAAAAGCACCGGTGGAGAAAGCAGAGGTCAACAACTTTCTCGAATAGCTCCACGGCAAGAAAATGCAGGGAACTTTTCATAGAATTTAAAAATCAGTCCTTGTCGATGGAGTTAACGTCCATTTTCCTTAAACCATCCGGACTTAATTCAGATACGGAAGGTTTTACTTGCGCGTGTCAGGATATTGTACACTCGATGCCTGACATCGTACTCCTTGACAAAGAGAAACGAACTATGTTCGTGATCGAATCCTTGGTTCCGGCCGACGCCAACATCACAGTAAAGAAGAAGGAAGAGGGGGAGAGGTATCATGACCTTATAAGAGAGCTGCGGGAAATGTATCGAGAACATTTGGTTAAAATGATTGTCCTTGTCATCGGTGCTCTCGGAGGTGCTCAACCATCACACATTTTTGGGTCGCTCCGTGTCCTTAGGACTCACGAGGGTTTTGCCGGCCCTTCATCGTGATTCCATCGTACCATGAACTCATTCATCTCACGGTTGTGAGCCTTGGCCATATGTGTAATTTACCGCGTTTCTACTGGGTGCCAGTGTCACTTTCCTGGATGGCAGTCGTTTCCAGGGGGACCCTGCGGTGGTTAAAGAAATTAATAGAAATAATTTTGCTTTGTATGAATTGAATCTGATATTTTTGGTTTCTAGATTAAAGGTGGCAATGAAGCAAAACAAGATTCTTTATTTGATTTCATGGAGCTTGAAACGCTGCTTGCAAGAGCGATGTATTCCGATTGTACGCCTTTACGTAAATTCGAGAATCCCTCATGGCGTAGAGTTTTCAAAAAAATGAAGCCGGACTAAACTCTCCCTTCTCGCAAATGTCTATCTACTACACTTTTAGACGCGGATCACAATAATATACAGAAGTCAGTAAAAATGAAAATTGATGATGCAAAAACTTTAAATTAAATTTCAGAATGGTTGGTCGGGCGTTAACCAAGCACAATATATAAACACTCTCTTTTCCACGCCGAAATCCGTACAGTACCCCTGGTTCGAAACTGGCTTGAATTCGCACAAAGCCGAATATATTGCCGATCTTCTTTCATCAGAAATCGATGAAGTCGGATCAGAAGAAATCTATTGTATGGTTACAGATAACGCGGGCAACATAAAGGCAGTTTAGAGATTATTCAAAGATAGGTATCCTGATCTGATTATTTATGTCTGCAAAGGCCACGGATTGAATTGTCTAGTGTGAGTGTTCCTGAAATGAAACGATCACTGGCCCTGCAAAAGATATTGTTCACGTTTCCAAATATGCGAAAGTAGCTAGAAAAACCTTTGGAAAAGTACCACCAGAGACTCACAAAGAGACAATAGCCTTAAAACAGGTTGTAGATACACGATGGAGAACGTATTGCAAAGTTTTCGGTTGCCTTTCAAAACCCAAAAAAGATGTACAAGTTTCGGTAGCGTACACGGACGTTTCTAAAACAATATCTCTCGATGCAAAGAAGACGATAATGGATAAAATGTTTTGGTCATCACTGCAGAGTTCTTATGACTTAATAAAGCCAGCCTGTGAAGTAATTAACACAAATGATACCTGGGATTGAAGGAGGTAATAATTTTAACATTATTCATATATTTCTTATGAACATCTTCTTAACCCTTATGAAAATTAAAGAACTGAGAATGAATTTTAAATAATAATAAACAGCAATATGAAGACTAGCCACTCATTTCTCAGCAATTTTCTCCTCATATTATGAAAGTTGTGCACAGGCTGAGTTTTAAATTCTGAATTTTATTTTGTTATCTTCCAGGTGGTGAATGCTTTGACCATAGTAATACTGAGGAAGATGATGTAAGTTCCGATAGCTAAATCGGAGGGAATGTCGTACCTGAACCTAGTACAGAACAGAATGTAAGCGAGAAAATAAAATGTAATGCATCGTACTCTGAAGGTAAAATTTCAACATCAAATCCAATAATTTAGGATATTCTTTTGCTACATTCAAACTTTTAGTGAGTAAGTAAAAAAAACTTATTGTAACCATATTTCTCGGATGAAAAACGGCACCGAAGACATCACAAAAGAAACTGAATCCATTTCAGAAGCAAGTACAAGAGATACTGCGACAGAAAAAGTGCTTCTTTCGGAGTCACCCAATTCACAAGAAAGCGAAGATGTGATAGACAATTTGCTTCTTTCTGATACGTTTTCAAAGGAAAAGGATATGTCTTTAAGCGATGTTCTGGAGAGAGGAAAATCGAACGCAATATCGAGCACAATAACAGTTTCTCCGCAAAATAATATTGAGATTATCGATAGAGAAGGCTGATATCGGCGGTGTAATCGGCAAGCATAATATGGGTTCTATACCTAATGATATCACTGAGGAAAAAAATTGAAGTTTCTTCAAGGAAGTCAACAATGATTCTTCCATAATTAAGAATCCTAAATGCAATATGTCTGAGTTTTAGTATGCAAAGGAAAGGCCAATACCGTTTAAGCCACTGAATGTTCACAATGAATCGCTGCTTTACTACATGGGCTGAAAAGTCTTTGGCCTGACACAGAGATGACGCCACAAACAAAAAATCTGTATGCTTGTCATA
>JAUMHM010000071.1:5155198-5176434 GCA_032362435.1 Melikaiella ostensackeni | reverse complement strand
TGGAAATTTGACAAAAACGGGTGGGGGGGTTAAATTTTACACAAATCTGATACATTCTCTGATGAGAATGTAAAAATACTTCCAGAACATTCCTTTTACTTCAAATATAATCGAATTAATGTTAGGTTTGTTGAAAAGCGAAGGTTAATTTTCACCGGGGTTCTAATTTTTGTTCGCTTAGTATTCACTATATATTTTACGGTTAAATATCTACATATTAAGCCGTAAAAATTTTCAACGTTCTGAAATAATAGCAATTGATTCCTTGTATGCTTCATGACGTCAGACGATATTTAATGAGCAAATATTCATCCCACCGAAAAAACAACGCGTGAAAAATCTCCACCAAGATGGTACACGATTTTGAGGAGTATTAATTCTTATTTATTCAAGATAAAGGTAATCAAGGTTGATTATGCCATGTACAGAAAGTAGAATAATATTAAATATCATTATTTTTCCATAGAAGTACGTTACATCATTTGAAAATTTAATTATTACGTAGTATTATAAATTTAAGTTAATAAATGACCATTCCCATCTGAAATAAAATTAATTTGCTTGATTAAAGAAAGGAATGAAAATTAAAAAATAAATTTTGGTGATCCTTTAATTACTTCATATATTATAACAGCGTAAAAATAATATCAAAAATATATCACTTATTACCGTATACATAACACGTAATTTATGTTCAAAAAAAGAATTATCATTTATTGATTTGATTTTATATATCATGCATTATGTGGATAAAAATGACGTAGCCTATTACAAGTTTAAAAATATTGCCTTTCTATTGTTTCAATAAAGCTCAAGTGTTACACAATCGTATTTCTTTCGTAATTAAATTAGTAGAATTTCACTAGTGATTAGTGAAATTTCACTATTTCAGATTTGAGGAGTAAAAACTAGGAATTCAATATTGATCGAAATTAATTCACAATAACTGTTCAATTCAAATTTTAGTTTGATAACTTATGTTAAAAAATTAGCTTCTTATATAAATTTTAAAGGCGTGTATACTCTTACAGACTTCGCTGATGGAAAGAAGTAAGACAGGAGAGGTCACTAGCATCAGCCCCCCCCCCCCGATAATTTTAGACTTTTTTTTAGCCCACTGACATGCGGCGAAAATGCGCTAATATGTGGAAAGAGATAGAAAAGTTACTGGAAGTAATTCTGCGATCGAACACAGGGGTGTCTTTCCGCCCCCCGCGAAATTTGGAAAGGGGTAGGGTGTAACTAAATGTATTTCTTTGTTTAAGCACAAGGATTCGTTCTTGCTTCTGAAAAAAATTGAAAAGGAGTAGGGGTGAAATTTTGGGATTAATAGCCAACTCAACAAATTGGACTATCCGTGCCCAAGAATTTTAATTTTTTAGAGTAATTAAAAGAATTCACTAAAGTCAAATGAATTCACATTTTTTTTATTTTGTACATGTTTTGCATGTTGTGACAGATGGGAGATTATTTTCGTAATACCTTTGACACAAAACATCTGTGCCAGTTATAGAGGCTATCGTAACTTCATGTAACGATTTTATCATCTAACTAAATAGGTTTTGAAAAATGAAAATAATATCCACATACATTTATGATGAAAATCATTTTTTCCAAGTTACTAAAAATTAATGTTTTGTCCCATGCGATTCGTACTTTTGCTTGGCCCATTTTGTGTCTTTTTTGTTGAGATATTAATTTCTTGCTCAGATTGATTCGATTTGGAATATGCAACGTTTTAGCTTTGATATGAATTCATGAAAATACATTTTTTATAGAAAATAACATTATCCCTATTAATAGCTATGACAGAGCTCTGATCTATTCATCAACAGCCAAATTTCCTCATTTTTCTCAATTCAATATCTTTTAAACACTGATACAAAAAAATGAGAGTGTAATACAGCAAACTTTATTTCTTATCGCAATTTGGCATGCCAAGAGCTTCAATTTGAGCCATACCCGAGGGAAATCAGACTAAAAAAAGCCTCCAGCATAAGGGTCTTAAAAACGAAATTTCCTCATTTTTCCTATTTTTGACCACTGGTATAAGAAAACAAGAATATAACATACATTTGTCACAGTAACTATTGTAGTTAAAAAAGGTGAATAGGTGAATTTCTTTTCGCAAAGAGGTGACGAGTATATAATCAAAAAAAATGTTGTATAAGTCAAACAGACATGCAAAATATTATCTTTTTCCTATGTTAAATCAATGGGAAACTGCAAGATATTTGGGGCACGTTCTACATTTGAATTTTGAAGCGTTCAAAATTGAAAATGAAAAATTAAAAACTCTCGAAGTAAAAAATATTAAAAATTGTACGTATGACTCAAGAGTAGAGGCCATCAAAATTAAACAATTTCTATTTTGAAGTCCCCAAACAGAAAAAATAAATTCAAATCGAACACTGAATATTGAAACACTGAGAATTGTTCAACTCTTAAGACTTGGAATTTGAAATTGACTCATTTTTAAATAACTTTAAAGGCTTTCAATTGGAAATTGTACACATTTACACATTTTTTAATCTAAAACTTATAAATTTTTTACTTTTCATTTATTTTTTGTCATTTTTTGCTTTTCATTTAGTCACTTTAACCAATAAGACTTTTAGTTGGCAATTGTACAATTTTGAAAAATTTAGATTTCAAACAAGACGATTTTCAATGCAAAACGTTTAAAATTTTTCAATCTAAAGATTGCTTGAAATTGAACGTTTTATAATTAAAATTGTTCCTCTTAATATGGATTAGAATTTCATCATAACATTTCAAAAGATTAAATTCATAACTCGTTTCACAACTTAAATTTATTGTTCAATATTTAAAATTTCGATCTGGAATTTTTCGATTTTTATCATTTGGATATAATAATTAGTAAGGTATTAAAAGGCTTCAACTCATAACTCTGCAACTTCGAACGATTTTTATTCAAAAAGAAGCAATTTTGAGTGTTTCAATCCAAAATTATGCTACACTTATTAAGCCTTTCAATTTTAAATAAATCCTCAAAATTTTAAGGGCTTAAATTTTAAAATCTTATGAAATAATTTTCTTCTTAAATATTGAAGGTTTTAAACGTAAAATTGCTTAATTATTAAGCTTTTCGATTTGAAACTGTCCAATTTTTGCTACTTGAATTTCAAATTATTGAATTTGCAAAAATCTGATGAATCTATAAATGGGTTCAGACAAGAATTGTAGAATTTCAAAGAAATTTGAAATGATCTAATTCATCAGGTTTCAAGCTAAAATGATTGAATTTCAAATGTTATGAATAGAAAATTCTTTAAATATTGAGGCTTTCATTTCTGAAACATATAACTTTGTAGAAATTGAAATTTTATATCTAATAATTTTGTATATATTTCAAACTGAAAATATTGAATTGGGAACCATCTCAATTGGAACCATAATCTGAACAGAAGGCTAACAATTTGAATAAAGCAAACAAATGTGAAAAAGCGAATCGGTATCCAGCTTAAAAATAAACATTCAAAATAGTATATTTTCAAATTTTCAATGTTCTGAACTCGAAAATTAAAACATAAGATATTAAAAAAATCACGATGGTCAAACTCAAGCCTTCAAAATCAAATAATTTGACAATAATATCTGTAAAACTTTCCACTTGGAGTTCTGATTGAATAAGTTCTACTGAAACTACAAACATTAAAGAAATTGCGGACCAGAAAATAAATTCACTGTCATTTTCCAGCTTTATCCTGGTTGCAAAAATATTCCAGCTCAATTCAACTCACATGAAATAACATCAAGACATTGTAAATTGCAATTTTTAATGAAATTTTATTTTTTCCATTGAAAAGAGGTAAAAAGGTGACATATCTCCAAAAATGTGAAATAGGTGGCAAGCTCTAAAAAAGGTGATGAGAGGTGAATAGGTGAGACTCTGTAATGACTCAGCATAGCAAAATTTATTTCATATCGCAATTCTACATGCCAAGAGCTTCAATTTGAGCCCTGCCCGAGGAGAATTGGACTTGAAGAAAAGCTTCCAGCACAGGGGTCTGAAAAGCTAACTTTTTACAATTTTTTTTTCCTTAGTCTAAAGCCACTGATAATAATAAACCATAATAAAAAACCATAATAGATAAGCGGATGAAAATATTTTTTCTTGAGTATACTTCGGTCCATGCCAAACTCCTATCTTTTATCGCAAATATTGGAGGAGCTAGGAGTGGTAAACGACGGACGGACGGACGGACATCTGACCGTCATTATAAGGGTTACCAGCATAGCCCCCGAAGTCCTAAAAAGAATTGTCATTAATTGATTTAATTTTATAGCATATATTATGTAATATTTAACCCTATAAATAAGTATCAAATTTTGCTATTACAGAATACTGATATGTAAAAATATTCCAGTATCTGTACTCGTCTCTATTTTTTTATCTCGGAACATTGTAAGGCCAAATAGAATAATTGTGTAAATAATTTTTGTTTTTCGATTTGAAAGCAATGACTTGTGGAAACATTATGTGAGAAGAAATGACGTAGCCTATTTACAAGTTTCACAATCTTGCCTTCTTATTGTTTCAGTAAAGTTGCGAATTTCAGACAATTGCGTACATTCATCAACTTTTTCTATTTTTCAAGTTTCTAATCTCTATAGATGCGTCTAGTGGCCACGAGAAATTGGCAGAGCAGGAAAACGAAATGGACTAGTCTAGAAATTTCGGGATTAGTCTGCACTAGTTTCATCTGAGGCAAAGGTACACCAGATTATTTATTTATATTTCTTACCCCCATTGAAAACTTCCAAAATTTCTGAAAAATCCTTGAAATCTTTGAAAAGCTTATAAAATCCTCTGGAATTCCTAAAAATGTTCAGAAATCACTTGAAGTCCTGTGAAAAATGTTCGAAATCTTTTAAAATAACTTGAAATCTGTTGAAATTCCTCCAAATATTTTGAATTACTTTGACACTTAAAGTCTTCCAAAATACTTTGGGGCTTCTGGAAATTTCTTGAAATTCCTTTAAATCTTTTAAAACCACCTGGAACATTCACAAGTTTTGTAATATCCCGTTAAATATTTTAAAACTCATCGAAAACTTTCACGAAATCGATAAAACCTCTTTACATCCCTTAAAGTCTTCTAAAATTAGTTCAAGTTCATAAAAATCCTGTGAAATCCTTTGAAATCCATTCATATGCCACAAAATCTCAAAAGATACTTGAAAATCCCTTGAAATATTCTTGATTCACCTGAAATCCTTAGGAAATCTCCTAAATCCTTTGAAATGTGTTTCAGTTACTTGCAATCCTTTTGGAAGTGCTGTAAAATCTCTTGAAATACTTTAAAATACTTCGCAAATTCTGAAATTTTGTAGTATTCTTTGCTATTCCTAAAAATTCTCTGAAATACATTGAAACATTCGAGAGTTTAGTAGCCTGCTGTGAAATATATTGAAACTCATTTAAAACACTTTAAATATTTCTAAATCCCTTGAAATCCTATAACATTCTTTGCTATCACTTAAATTAGTCTAAAATCCCTTGAAATTTTCTCGAAATCTATTGAAATCATTAAAAATTATGAATCTATTCTATTCTATCTGAATACTTATCTTTATATCTTGTGTACACTCAACACTCGTATTATTAAGATCTCGGTATTTAAGAATTAAAGGCAATAATTTTTTTTTTATTTAATGAAATAAAGTTTTATTCTCTTATCAAAGTAGATAATTTAAGATGTATATTTGCTAGAATAATGAAATTTTCTGCCACCATGAAGATTAGAAATAAAATTAACAGTTTGTAAACAAATTGAAAGTTAGTATCAGATTTCATTTTTACATTTCAAATTGAATTCGATAGTAATTAACTTTCGATTGTCTCTTTCGCATATTAAAATTAGATATAAATGGCTTATTATTACATTTTATGATAATGATTACATTTCATTAAATACAGAATTAATGAAATTTAACATTGGAAAAAGAAATTATTTCTTAAATGAAAAATATCGTATTTTTGAGTTATTCAACTTATTTCATAGACATTATACTCTTCGAACTAGGTCGAAAAAAGTCAGATTAGGAATATTTACTAAAATAGTATAATAAAAATTATAATTTTTATATCTATCATTTAAGATGATTTTTTAAGTTGATACGAGGGACGAGCAACTGGAATTTCAGGACGAGAGAAATCTAATATACAACGCAGCCTATGCTTCAAGACATGCTAGATGGTTTAGTTTTGATCATAGATCTTCTTAATATAGGACATTTTTTTGAAAAAAATATTTTCCACAACATTTATTTGAAACGTTTTTTCGTAAAGTTTATAGTTTAGAAGCTATAAATGCAAGCATTACAAAGTTAGAATTTTCTAAATTGAAAAAAGTCATTTAAAAATATTTATTTAGAAAAAGGATTATTTTTTATGACTACATTCAACAAAATATGGTGTACGCGTGTCCTTTGAACGTTTTTTTACAAGATTTTGAAACAGTTGATGGACCGGCCGGGAGCACTATTATGAAAATATCGCGTTCCCTATAGCTTATTCACAAAGAAAACTTTCACGAATTATGACTCTTTATCTTCACACTATAATTTTTAATAGTGTGCCGAAAATAATATTTTTTTGCAAACGGGTAATTAAAGATAAATAATTAAGGTTTCCGTTGATATGAATATGATAATGACTTATGTAGCTTATATGGTTGTAATGTTTTTGTGAAAGTTCGTGCGACGTGTGAGTTGCTGAAAAAACTTCACCAGTTCACGATTCTTGTTTTTCTTTCTCCCAAGGTTTAAGAAGAGCTATGGTGACTTCTCTGCCTTCCTCCTTGAACATTCTTGGTTTGGGGGGCGAGGATACGGTATGTTACGAGCAAGCAAGGTTCTTCATAACTTTGAAACCGTTCATTGTGTATGTTGTGTCAAAGATGATTGGCTGTGTTCGCATTTGAATGCTTCTATCTTGCTTTATTTGTTATTCTCTACGCGAAGCCTCCAATATAGTAACTGTAGTGTTTTCTCTCTCTTCTATTCGTTTGCTTCAAGATGAGCTCACCGCATTCATAGCATAATTCTATTTGTAAATTATTTTTTAATAATTGACTAAAGTGCAATGTAGGTACATAATTTCAATGGTAACTATAAGTAACTTATACTCAATTAAATATTTTTATTACATTTTAATAATATTTCAAGTGCATCTCATATTAGCTAATAATTATTTGTATGAATAATAGAATCAAAATAATAATATAATTGTATAATAGTAATAATTGAACATTAAGTAATTAAAAATAATTTTTTAAATAGAATATGTTCATTTTCAACACAGAAGTTAATTTTCGATATAAATAGATGAATTTTGTTAACAGGAGACAAATTTTCAATTAGATAAATTACTTTTCAATAACATATTTATATTTTCAGACAAATGAAGCAATTTTCTACAACCAAATATTTTAATTATGTATGAGTTTGTTAAATCTTCCAACAGAAAATGCGGATTCTCTATGAAGAGTTGCATTTTCAAGAAAAAAGTTAATTTTTGATCCATAGTGATTCATTTTTGTGAATGACAGTAGACAAATTTTCGATAAAATTAATGAGTTTTCAATATCATAATTAAACTTTAAACCGATTAAATGAATCTTCTACACAAAAATACTACTCTTCAAGCAACCAAATGAATTATCTACGAAAAATGATAAATTTTTTAACGAAAAATGGAATATTTGATTTTTTATTTGAATTAATTAATTCTCATTCGAACAAGGAAACAAATTTTAAATAAAATAGTTTCATTTTGAAGAAAATAGATTATTTTTCAACAAGGTACATCAGCGTTCGACCAGATATTCTACTTTTGTATTAGATTGTTAAATCTTCTAGCAGAAAATACGAATTTTCTATAAAACTGTTGCATTTTCGAGAAATATGTAAGTGAATTTTTCATCCATAGTAAGCCATCTTTGTGAACCAAAGGAGAAAGATTTTCAACAAAATTAATGTATTTATAATGAAATTAATGAATTTTCATTAAAATAGTTACATTTTCAATCGACGAAATGAATCTTGTACACAAAAATACTAATTTTTAAGGAACTAAATGAATTAGCTACTGAAAATGAAAAAATTTTCAACCAAAAATGAAATAGTTGAATTTTTATGGAAATAATTAATTTTTAACAACAAACCGATATGAATTTGAAACCAAATACTTTTGTTTTAAATAAAATATATTATTTTTCAACGAAGTGCGTCAACTTTCGACCAAATATGATTTGAATGAAAAGAAATTAATTTTTTTACAAAGTAATGTAACTGTTGACCAAATAATTGCATTCTGTTTCAGATACTTCACTTTCACGAAAACTCATCATAATCATACACTAATGTTTAGAAAAGTATATACTTGAAGAGGAAAGTAATTTACATTACAGAAAATAAGTCAAAAATAAAAAAAAGGTGAAATCCCTCAAAACAAACCCTCGGAAGAAAAGAGGGCACAAAAACGCCGCCAAATAATACATTATTACTAGCATTCAACAAAAATTTATAGTATAAACACACACACACACACACACATATATATATATATGGCCGCCCATCTCACAGAGTGTACCGGCGCGCCCTAGTCACGGTCAATTTCGGCGCGAATGTGGTAAGTGGTAAGAGTGGAGGATGCTGCGAGAAGATAAAGATAATGAAGAACTGTCAAGTGAAAAGTCTTTTGCAACTGACAATAGAATTGTAGATTTAAGCAGTAACATTGACTCACGTTTTTTCTCGGCTTCATTTCTAGAATATCACGTGATTTTGTCATGTCATGGTTTTAATGGGTAGTGAGGCGAACGTTTGGCAAAGTATTTTTCAATTTGCTCTTCTGATCTGTCTTAAAAGTGACGTCAAACTCGTAGTAAAATTGATTAATTTTAAAAGATTTACGCGTAGTAGTAAAGCTCAGTTATCTGATAGAGGTTAGTATATATAGCAGTGAATTTGTTCCAAATTTCTCAGTCGTCGTTTGAGATGGGTCAGAAGAATGATTTATAAATACTTTTTATTATGCCTGAATTATACTGCAGGACTTACCCATTCAAAGAGACCTTTGCCAGCCAGGAGTATCAAGCGTACTGACACCCTCGTACGAGGGGAGCAGTGGCAACGGGCCCCCTTTATAGTGATCGAAGAGTAAGGAGGATAGAATTTCCTTTTACAGTCCTGTTACAATCCCCTTCTTACAAGAGGTTTGGTCTCTAAACCCTTTTGCTAGCTCTTATTTTAAAATAAGTGGTCTTAATTGTACGACCTACATCTTTTACCTCTGCAGTAGGTGCAGTAGGAGCTACAGTATAATGCACAGTCGGAGTTGCGGTGACCTGAGTTTTTACGTAAAATACACAAATACTTCTAGAAATACATACACGGAGTCAATCAAAGATTTCACATTCGTAAACCATAAAAAATATGAATGCCGCAATTGCGGTATAACCTAGGTACTGCAGCCAGTTGGAGACCTGTACAGTCAGGCTCGCGTTCGTCTGTCTCTGCTGACATTGTCAACTGCGTTTTCGATGTGATCGACTGATTGCTTCAAATTATATAAATTCAACTGCTTAATTTCCTGTGTCAACGGTATTAGCTTGACTTTTATAGAACCCGATTGCTTGTCAGTATATAATAATGATAGATATTTCCTGTAGCTTACTTCTCCTACTGGAGTGTCTGTAGAACTTTATTTCAATATAATATTCAATCCATGTAATATATACTTGTCTTTACTCGCATCGAGCCTCTTAACACTGCAGCAGTTCTTGCTACAATGGCAGAAACTGCTACGCTCGGTACCCAATCAGAAATCTTATATTTAATACCGACGCTTCTGATTGGTTGACAAGTGTAGCAGTTTCCGCTACCGCAGGAAAAATTGATGTAGTATCAATTGGCCTAATCTTCGTTAGACCCTGAATTTTAATGTTATCATGACCTAATTCGCACAACGCATCGACCTTGAGAGATTCGTGGGGGATTGAAATGTATTCACTCATAAGTGTTATAGAAGCTATGCTCATGAATTTAAAGGAGGAATATTTGCACTTGTTCTCGATTGTCTTGGCGTTCGTTTTCAGTATGATATTCTCACAGATATGAGTTTCTGACATTAAATATGTGGGTTGTGTTCGTTTAAACATTTTCATTCGACCATAATGTTGACATGTTTCTAAAATTGTTTTATCGGTAGGTACGTATCTAGTGTGCCCCTGTCCCATTAACAAATATTCGTAGTCTGGGAGTATTGCAAGGAAAACCAAACCAACTTGTTTGTGAATAGGTATTAGGTATTGAATTTCATAGATTTCAGTTCCCGCGATAGGAATGTGGATGGAATAAACAAATCAATTCCTTGTCGATGTCTTGTCTTCTGTAATTGGCAAACTGAACATCGTTTGATGTGGTGGAGGATTTGTTGTTTCACATTCTTCCATTTTCCGAGGGTTTTAGCTCATTCAATGGTTTTATTTTCCCCAAAATGATGTGTTCTAATGGATTCGTGTAATTCTTTTATAATCTGTCCCATTTCTTCTTGTGTAATTTCCGCATGTGGTGTGTAGCACGTGTGGAATTCCTGATCTTAATTTTTCTGGCTCAGAAAGTTGAGGTAGTCTCGTATCTTCACCTTTTCTAAGGAGGTAATTATTGGGTCTATGAAGTGGTATCATGTAATTGCTAGTTTAGGGGCTGTAGCCTCTCGATTTATGCTACCCAATACTTCCAGCCATTCAGCCTCGTTAGACTGAGGTAGTTTATGTCGTAATGTTTCCACTTCCTTTCTTTTCCTTGGATATAGTATGCCAAAGTTTTTTTCTTGCATTAGGTTTAACATTTCCTCTACTAGACTTTCTGTTGATAATCCATTTTTTATTCTCTCGTAAGGAATTCTCACTCCCATCTGTTAATCCTTTCTCATCCGAGATGAGTTGGTTTGCATCCATACGTTTTTCGGGACTGCTGCTAAAAGCATGACCTATATCTGAGGTTGGTGACTCTTCTCTTTACGTAGAGTTCTCCGTAGTATTGTACTTCTGTTTCCTTCTGCGAATCAAATTCTGGTGGCGCATTTTGCAGAGCGCTGTCTTCTTGAATCGGAAATAGTCTGGATAGACAGTCCGCGGCTTTATTCTCCTTTCCTTTCACGTGTTCAATGACATATCGATATTCCGTCAAACGTAACTTCTATCATATCAATCGTGAAGAGAAATCCTCCACGTTGTGTAATCATATTAATGTCTGATGATCCATTACGATTGTGAACTTTTTCCCCTACAAGTATTGTCTTAATCTTCTGCGAGCCCAAACTATTGCTAACAGTTTCTTTTCTGTTGTATATTGATCTCGGCTTCGCTTCACGTTGTTAATATATAACAGCAGGGGTGACCGTTCTGGGATAGTACTGCTCCTACTCCAAAATTAGATGTATCTGTTGTTAATGTGAATTTCTCATTGTAGTCCACAAATCTTAAAACCGGTGCTGAGCATAATATTTGATTTATTTTATCGGAAGATTCTTGGCAACTTTTTATCAGTCAAAAGGTGTTTCTTTCTGGGTTAGCATTGTGAGCGGTTTACTAATTGATGAGAATTTTTTTATGAACTTTCTATAGTATCTTGCGTGTCCTGAACAACTCTAAACATGGGTGACGTTCTGTGATAATTTGAAATCGCAAACCGCCTGTATTTTTTCAGGGTTGGGTTTCACATCGTCCTTGGTTATAAGACGTCCCAAGTATTCGAGTTCCGGACAATATCGTCGAGATAAAGAAAACATTGTTCCCCTACTAATCCCCTCAAGGTATTGTCCATTATCCTTTGGATGTTATTTTTTCTTGCCAGACGCGTCTTCGTTTTTTGGGACCACCCGAATCCACAAATCGAAGGGGGAGTTTGAGTCTCGTATCGCACCTTTTTCTTTCAAGTCGGAAAGGGGTTTCTTTCAAGCTTAAAGATTTCATCGTGCCCTACTATCATTCTCCATAAATGAGGATGTTATTTTACTTCTATGTTGTCTAGTCTATTTTTGTTTAATATATCTTGGATTCGTGTTGTCTGATTTCCTTCTGGACTAGTAAAACTGAATCTACTTGTTTCTTCAGTTTGTTCTATTTCACAACATCCCAAACTATTCAGTATTTTTGAGGGGGCTTTTCCATAATTACACAAGAGCACAGCTAATGATTGGTTCTGTATTTTATAAAGGCCGTCGGGGATTGAGTTTTGGTTTTCTATATAGACATATTGATCCTTTTTTACAACTTGGATCCGAGTTATCTGTGCTAGGTTTGTCGAAACGAATGTTCCGTCCTCATGAAGGGGTAATTTTTTGTTATCAATATAAAGGAAGTCTTCAGTTTTATGATATTTATCAAATACATGAAAGACAATGTTTTCCATGTATGGATTGCAATCATCTACTGATTGAAAAAATTCTGCAGACTTCTTGTGGTGGTCGATTTCGTCCTGTTCCTCTAGTGTCACTTCGTAGCATTCTAATGATCCTTGTAGATCTTCCACCTCATGCATATTTTTGACCTCGGGCGTTCTTCTGTGACTTGTTCCATTGCGAAAACCATGTTGCTTTGATTTCGAGTAGTATTGTTTTCCCAAATGACCCGGTTTCTCACAGAAACTGTAAGTCATTTGCATCCATTGTTGCAAGGATAATCCTTGGTTCGGATTATCGGAGGGTTGGTTTTGCATTTGTGGTTACTGATTTCGGGCCGCAGATACAGGCATGTTTCTCATGGGAAGTCTGATACCACTTGGTTGTGATGGTCGGGGATTCGGTAATACTTTCGCTGACGAACGTTTACTGCACCATACTTCTGCTTCAAGGGCCACCGGTGAAGCTTGGTACAGAGTTATGGGCTTTAAGGGTCGCACTTGATGATTCACGTCATCGCGAAAGTTCATAACGTACATCTTGGTGGCAGATTTTTCCTCAATTTGAAGGACAAATTTCTGCTCTATTCCAAACGAATATTCCGATTGAATTGTATGAATCAACTTCGTGTATGCGCTTATAAATTTTCGATGGGTTAGACCACTGTAAAATTTCGAAAAAGTAATTGTTTTTATCAGCTTAAAAAATCCTTTGAACCCTCTAGAATGAAGGACAGAAGGTCTCATACACGCCCGAAGTCGTGTTCATTGAAATTTCGAGCTATTACTCATGCGCTCCTAAATGCTCCGAAACCCCTACCTGCGATAAATGAATGGAAAATGAATAAATTATTCGAGGCCTCAAAAGAGGAAAGAGTCGAAAGAAGATCGATGATATCGGATCTTGAAAAAAATTTTTATGAACAGGAAGGTCCCCTTCATAAGGCAGAAATGGCAGATTAAGGGTAAGAAGCTTAAATAATTTTTTCACTGAAAAAAACTAGTATCAAAACTCTAAACGCGTTTTTCTGAAAAATATAGTTTCAAAATAGTTCACACGATATCTTGAGATCTAATTAACGAATCGACTTGAAATTTGGTACACTTACTCTAAGGAGCAGTGTTTTTCGGTTGACGTACGATTCTGTCAATATCATGTTTTGTTCAATAATTATTAATAATAATAACATGTGATTTGAGCCCAAAAATTACTGTAAAAAATTCAGGAGTTTTTTTTTCTCGTCGCCAAAAATGAAAAAAAAATGAAATGCTCCGTCAACCAAAAGCCGATACAATATAGATAATAAGCATATTTTTTATTTTCGTTTCAGACGACTGGTTTTCGCGAAATCATGTACACCATTCGACCATGCGTAAAAACCATAGGAATGCGCAAAGCGGCTCAACTCGACGAGTTTTATATTTTTTTGCACGCCCGTCACAGTGGTCTAACCACTTGAGGTGCTTCGAACGACTCGGCGGTTTTCACCTGGCAAATTGCGTCTATACGGAGGAACTGTTTGATGTAATATTTTTACTACATACTCTAAAGGCACATACAATTTCCTATACAAGAGCTTTTCGCGGAAAATGTTGTTGTTGTGTCCTTTTTTTAATCGAAGATGAAGCATTTTTTTGCACCAGAAAGAGTCAGCGAAGGACAAGCCATTCCGGGGTGCTTACAGCGCTGTCTGGACCGATGTACAGGTAAGTCGCTGCCAGGTTGCCGTAGCCTTGGCAGCGAAAACGTCATATCGTCTCATCTTGATGTGGCCCGCTCACATGAGTCTCCATGTCATAGACTCCCGCGTGTCCAGCGGCGAGTCTGCACTAAAGTTCCTTCTCAGAGCTTCATTGTCGAATCTCATAGTCGGGTTGATATCCATGATCATCACTCCGGTCTTGGAGATGAGGTGGTTGACCACTCCGCTCTTCCCAACAGCGGCACGCTTCTTTTTGTCTCGCAAAACTCGTCCATTTTATTAAGTATGCTCTCCAGCTTTCCTATGAACTTTGTTGTCTTCTCCATAAAATCCTTCACTCTATCCTTGTGGATTTCCACCTGAGTTTTGGAACTCCTGTCCCGCTCCTCCATAACGTCCAAATCTCTACCGAATAACTCCTCCCAAAAGCTTCTATTTGAATTTTCATTCTCCATAACTAATCCTACGAGTAGCTAGGGAAATATCCTCGCAGAGCCTCGCATGCGGGGGTAACGTCTCAATACTCTAGGTGGTGACTTGATATCTCAGAGAAACTGTATGAGACTCCACTTCCCTCTCACAAAGCCTTTAACACGGTTGTTTACACCTTGCCTTGAGAGATTTACTTTGGGACCATTCCTGGACTATTGTCCGCGACTGCTTTTTAAGTTGTATAACTGAATTCAGCAGAAACCCTCGGTAAAGGACTCCTTTATCCGCAATCCGAGGACAGGCTCGGTAGTCTGGTCAATCATTTCAAATATGACGTATTTTATGTATAACCCCCAAAACGAATAAAGAACAATTCTTATATAAAAACTGTGTAATATCCCTGAATTAATCATATACTCTATTATACTGTCCTTACTACTTTCATTGCTCGTACGTATAATGTGATTTAATTGTTGTTAGGTTTGTTGGAAGGCGTAAGTAAATTTCGTTCGGAGTTCAAAATTTTGTTGTCCTACTGTTCACAAAATCACACAAAATGTCCAAGTATCAAAGTGAGCTAGGAAATCGCATTAGGGCCAATCAAAGTGTTGCACAGTTGGTAGGTTCTATTTGTTACATAATGTAGTTGTCAACTGTTTGCAGTGTTTTGATACCCTGATTTTTTGTGATTTCAAGAACGCGAAATTCTAGAATGAAATTCTTTGATTAGTTATTTTTCGTCGTTAAAGACTAAGAAAGTCACATATCTTTTTTTCACATAGCTTAATTACGAGGGTCAGTTAGTAAGCAACGGCAATTCTCAGATATTTTCGAAATCACATGCTTAATCTATGGATTGCTATCCCAAATGGTAAAATCTATTTTACTCAGTATCTCTATTGACAATTTTTCTTAGAATTTGGAATGAAATATTGAAATTTTTTCAAAGATTCAATTTTATACGGTATTAGTTTGTAATTTTTTAACTGATATAATGTTCTTTGGCAATTTTAAAATAAGATCAGTATTGAGTTCATGTATACTGTCTTTATAACGTCAGAAGTTGTAATGAGCTAATACTTATCTCACTGAGAAAACAACGTGACAAAAATTTCCTTCAAGTATGTACACATATCATTAATTAGTACATATTTATTGTCCGCCGAGTTTGAAAACCACTTTTTGGCAATCACCCGTTCACTCTTACAAACGAGATTGGTGGAAAGGGGTAAGAGAGGAGGGTGTTGTGAGAAGATAAGTATAATGAAGGACTATCAAGCGGAAAGTTTTCTGCAACTGACAATAGAATTGTAGATTTAAGCAGTATCACTGACTAATATTTTTCCTTGGCCTAATCTCTTCAATGTTACGTAATTTTGTCATTTCACGGTTCCAACGCGTAGTATAGCAAGCATTTGGCAAAGTATTTTCTAACTTGCTTCGCTGTTCTGGCTTAAAGTGACGTCAAACTCATAGTAAATCTGATCAATTCTGAACGATATTTACAAAATCTATCGAGAAGAAATGAAGATCGCTAGCTGCATTCTAATTCTTACTTTTGCAGTTCATCTGGATTTTGTTGGTAAGCGTGTAGTCAGAATTATCATACGTTTTTGACTTCGACCGGGTTTCGGGAAATAAATTTTTTTAGTTTTTTCAAAAGAAAATACATATTGAGTCTGAGTGAAATAGAGTAGTTTCCTTCAAATTTCTTGTCACTCTCCCTGCAATCTTATACAATCTTGTGCAATGCCATGCAATTCTTTACAATCCCATTTTACAATCTCTTGTAATCCCCGCTAACGAAAAAATTTATTAGAAAATGCAGTGTAGGTCTATAATGATTTTCCCATAATGCATTTTTCATACTATTTGTACGAAGCTAGAAAAATCATTACAGAAAATCATTATCACACAATCATCAAAAGAAAATCAGTATAGAAATAAATAAGGTTAAAATATTTAAAGAGTTGATGAAAAAAACAGAGAAACTACAAACGAATGATTTACTTATTTACTTAATATAGGATTTCAAATTGAATTGAGGGATTTCACATGATTCCACAGACTTTAAGTAATTATACAGAATTCCAAAGGGGTTAAAAGGTTGCAAAAAATCAATGGATTTCAATGAATTTCAAGGAATTCTAGAAGATTTCTACGAATTTCAAGCGATTTCTTCAGATTACATAAAAATGTCACGAGATTTGAAATGATTTCGATGATTTACAAAAATTTCTAGGGGTTTTAAAAGATTCCGAAGAATTGCAAGAGATTTAAGGAATTTCGAAGCATTTTGTAGGATTTCTAAAGATTTCGAAAGATTCCCAGAGAACTTTGGAAAATAAATAAAAGAAAATAAAAAGTCAAGGGATTTCTGGCGATTCCGAAGATTTCATAGGATTCTAAGGTGTTTCATGGAATTCCACAAAATTTAAGGTATCGTATTAAGTCCTTGAGCAATTCAAGGGCTTTTGAAGATTTCTAGGGGCTTAATCGTTTTTTAGAGAACATAAATGAATAAGTTCAATTTAAATTATATTGAAGGGATTTTCAAGGATTCCAAAGGATTTCAAGGGATCCAGAAATGTCAAGGGACTTTAGAGAATTTTGTAGGATTTTCAAAGATTTTAAGGGATTTCTAGAGAACTTTGGAAGATAAATGAAATTGAATTTGAAATGATTCTTCGCGATTCTGAAGATTTCAAGGGATTTTTAATATTTCTAGAGATTCGAGGAGATTTTTTTAGAGAACTTTAGTGAATAAGATTAATTCAATTTCTGAAGAACTTTCAAGAACTTTTAAGGAATCTTGGAAGATCCCGATGAATTCCAATATATTAAGAAAATTTCAAGGAATTTCATAGAATTTTTTTAAGATTTCCAAAGATTTTAAAAGATTTCCAGAGAACTAAGGTCCAGAGAATAAAATTTCAAGCATTTCCTAGCGATTTCAAAGCAAAGTTTTCAAGGGATTTCAACGTATCTCAAAGATTTATAGGGATTTGAACGGTTTTTTTTTAATTTCAATGAATAAGTTCAATTTAATTTATAGTCGAAGGATTTCAAATGATTTCTACTGATTTTAATAGATTTTCACGATCTCCAAAGGTTTAAAGGTATTTAAAAGGATTTCAGTGAATTTCTAGAGAACTTTATCAAATAAGTTTAATTTTATTTCAAGGATTATAGAAGAATTTTACGAGACTAGATATTTTATTATATATAATTGTAACACATTCAAAAGATTCAAATGAATTCAAGAATATTTCTAAAAGTATCAAGGGATTTCAATAGACTCTGAAATATTTTCATGGACTTCAATGAAATTTCAAGCGATTTCAAAGATATCGAGGAAATTTCCGTGTATCGTGCTTTCATATGAGTTTATGAGTGGTCTAGGAAAAATCGTTTCTTTGTAATTTTTCTACTTTTTACATTAATTCCTTCAATATTTTTCTCTTTTTTGTTCCAATGCTGGTTATCCTATAAACGTTTTTTACATAACAATTTTCTTCAATGCATTTCCTTTAATCCATGAAATCTTTTGCAATCTCATGCAATCTTCCAATCTTGCAATCTATCGTACACCAAAAATTTGAGTTATTAATCCCTTAGTGGTAAGGCAATATTGTCTTATGACGAAAATTGGTAAATTTCACTTCCTTGGAATTCTAAATAGAAAATTCAAAGTGGCAGAAAATAATAAAATAATAATTTTTGAACTTTAAAAAATTAAAGATAAAAGTGAGAAAACTTTCGATTCTATTTCAAGAAATTTGGATGAAATATTTAATACGTAAGGAAAAAGTAGGAGTAAAATATTTTTTGCAGCATCCACGTTGAAAGTAAGGACTTCCATGCTTCTAAATGATGTGCAATGTGCTTTAATCCAGCAGAGTGTGCAAGAATAATATTATCGCATGCGCACTTTGAAACTAATCTATTTTGCGAATTATACAATGGACGCGCTTGCACACTTTGGAGATTAGTAATTTTGCACACCGCTAAAATGAAAATATTCTTACAAACTTTTTTAAGAAAAAATTTCCATCATTGAAGTAATAAATGGTCTTTTTCCATCCAAAAGACCAAATTGCAGCAGGTAGTGCCCTCCTTAGTATACAACACAAACCGATTATGACTCCTTTGATTCTGGCTCGTTTTCATACGTTCCTTTGGATGACCGAAGTTTAGTGGGACTGACGTTATGAATGGACACATCAAGTTGTGACGACTTAGCTGCTTAGTTTGGACATCGTTTTATACTTATAAAGCACATTTCGCGCATCCAGTTGGTAGTAGGGTGTATACATTAAATAATAAACAGTAAAAATAATAATGTAGCTTTGGATAGGATTGCCACTTCTGATGAGGAAAGGCATGCCCTCGAAAAAGGTTCAGGCGATGAATGGAGACTGGGTTTTTTTATTATAGAGGAGGTGAGAATGATGTTTACGTACGACTCGCGATGATAGTTGAAGTCTCAGCTGTACTGCAGAAGAAAAGTACGACTGACATTGCCGCTACCAAAGCCATACCCACTAAACTCACCTCCTCCTCCATGCCAGACAATGACCCCGGAACCACTATCACATTACTTCAGAGCCATGCCTATTGGCGTCATCACGCCGTGCTTCGGCGTCCTTCTGTTTAGCTAGCTTGGCTTATCTGGCAGTTCCTCTTGGCTTCCTCTTTGGGGCTGCCTCCCGGAACGCTGCGCATCTCGCTGTCCTCGGAAGATATTCAGTCCGGGGATTATCCTGTTTAGCGGCGCAAAGGTAGGTGCAGCGCACTGGCGCACTTCACGCCTCTGTGTCCCCCTTTGCCTCATTTTCAGCAGTTCAATGTCCGATCAGGACCCTCGCACTTCGCTGTCAGGTGTCCATACCCATGGCAGCGGTAAAAGATTACGACCTCCTTTTTCTTCTGTACTCTACACGACACCCACCCAAATTTGAGGTGTCCTGTACGGATAAGCCTTGCGGCCAACCTCGGCTACCTGTATCCGAGAATTCAACTTCTTTGGCGTCGGTCTGGATGCGCCAGTCCCAAGGGACTCACGGTAAGCCCTCTTGTCCTCTTGCCTTGAGCGGGTGCGAGAGTTGATTCAGCATTTTCCATTGTCTGAGTCCCCTCATCAGCCACTTACGGTGCACTATTGACCTGTTCTGCCTTCTTTCAAACTTTAGCTCTCTTAGTACCTTTCGCGCCTCTTTAATTCCAGTTCTTATCCGCATGTGAATATTTATATGTTTGCCGTAGAACTCCACTATTTTATTTAGCACCGTCTCCATTTTATCGAGCTTCTGGACCTCCTTCTCCCTTATCTCAATCGAGCAAAGCTTGTTTTTTGCTCTTTCTTCTCTCTCCTTTGGTCTCTGAGACATCCAACTCTCCTCCAAACAACTCCTCACAAAATTTTCGGTTTCATTCATTGTTATCCATATTGAATCCCACGAGTGGCTAGAATAGGGATGCTAGAGGTTTGAATGATCTTAAGAAAAGGGAAGTGCGGGATACAATGTGCTCAAGGGAGCTTGATATTTTATGTATACCTGACTCGAAGAAGAAGGGATGTGAGGTAAGAAAGATTCAGAATGGACTCAAACTATGGTCAGGAGTAGATAATGAATCACATGGTAGCCAAGGAGTCGGTCTGATCATGAATGAAAGTGCAAAACAGCATGTCAGAAAGTATGAATGTTCATCTCCTAGAATACTATGGGTTCGAATGAAAGTGGGAATCAGAAGGCTTTTTATTATAGCCTGCTACACTCTAGTTGATTGTGGCAGTAGTGATGTAACATATGCCTTCTGGAATTCTTCAAATGATATTCCAGGTCCTTGCGATCGTGGTGAAAGAATCATCATACTCAGAGATATGAATAGCCGGCTTAGTGTTCAACGCGAAGGTACGGACAGGGTACTTGGTCATGTCAGAGACCCAAAAAACGAACGGTAACGGGGAGAAATTGATCAGCTTATGCTTAGAAAAAGGCTTGTTTATCAAAAATTCTTGGTTCAGATATAAAATGATCCACATTTGTTCTTGATTCAAGTATGATCAATTTTATTGTAGCGGAAGAGAGATTGAGAGGGCTAGTAGAAGATACAAAAATTATGAGAGGGTCTGAATGTGGAACGGATAACTACTTCATAGTTTTAAACCTAAGACTAGATCAAGGTTGAAAGAGAAGAAGAATCAATAATAAGTTCAGGCAGGTGCTAGTTAAAATTGAGAATTTGCAGAAACCAGAAGTACAAATAGTATATCGTGAAAAGCTGAAAGAATATTTAGGTGATCACAGAGGAGACTGGAAGACAGAATTAGGAAATAAAAATTTGGAGGACGCATGGATAATATTGCGATATGGCATCTTCAAGAGTGTATCTGAAGTGTGCGGTATTGCGGTTGTAGGAAAAAAGACTGGGAACGCTTGGTGGAATAATGACATTCGCGTGGCTGTTAATGAGAAAAAGCAGGCGTACTCAAGAAAGAAGAATACCTAAGGTCTTGACAATGAGGAGAGAGCTAGACAAGAAGATGATTATAGAGATAAGAACAGAAAAGCAAAGATACTAGTGAAAGAAAGCAAGGATAAAATCAGTGTGAAGGAAGATAAAAAAATGCAAAATGATGTTGAGGGAATTTAGATATTAATT
>JAUMHM010000071.1:5072810-5093579 GCA_032362435.1 Melikaiella ostensackeni | reverse complement strand
TATATATATAATTTAAATTATAATTCTGACTTAGAACTGCGAATTTCAGTAAAGAATGATCATTTTTACTTCAGAACAGGGAGTTTTCGCCAAAAAAAATACGTGAAGAATGCAATATGTCCTGGCTTGAAACAAGTAATTTTCGAGAAGAATTATAATTCTAAGTTGCGACATGGAATTTCAGTAAAGAAATCTAATTTTGAGTTTTGAACAAGAAGTTTCCGTGAAGGATTATAATAATTTTCATTTTGGGATGAAATTTTAATAAAGAAGCATAATTTTGGGTTTGGAGCAATGAATTTCAGTAGCAAAATATAATTTTTTTCAGTTAGGCCAGGGGATTCCCGTGGAGAATTAAAATTTTGACTTTCGAGAGGGAATTTCATAAAAAAAATTTAATTTTGACTTGAGGACAGGTATCGGAAATTTTAAAAAATAATTTTAATTTTGACTCAGAGAAAAGGAATTTAGAAAAACAAAATTTGAAAAAGTTCCTGTTCCAAGTTAGGAAACGTGACAATTTGAAAGTTCCCTCTCCCAAATGTTGGCAAGAGGGAGTGACTATATTTCTAAATTACGATAGAAAATTTTGTAAATAAATATAATTTTTTCTTGAAATGGGTCATTTTTGACATGGAACGGGGAATTTCGAAAAATAATTTTCATTCTTATTCATAATAAGGGAATTGACAGAAATGATCCGTGTTCCATGACAGAATTCTTAATTTTGATTTAGAAGAAATGAATATAAAAAAATCCCTGCTCAGATTCAGAATTATAATTCTTTCCCAAAATCCCCTTTTCCAAATCAGAAGTCTTTTAAATCTTTTGAAATGGTTGAAAATATTTAGGAATAATGCAAACCATTTCAACTCTTTCAAACTGACCCGGAAAAATTAACAACTGATCGGGAGAAAACCGGGATATGACCAGGAATTTCGAATCATCCGTCGGATAGACACCCTGAAAATATGAAAAAACTATAATAAAATAATCACATGACATGAAAGAGAATTTATAGCGGAAAAGATCCTTGCAGATACTTTCATTTATATGAATTCCTCGTAAAAATTTCGAATTTTAATATTTTATTCAGAAAATTTAAGTTTCAAGTTAAATGTTACTGAATGAAAACATCGGGAATCACTGGATATTGCATGTTTAACTCCTGTATTATATGACAATCACGTAACAATCAGGAAGAGTTAGGAATGTTATATATTCCTGTTGGAATATGCAACTTCTACAATGTGTTTCCAGAGAAACTATGTATAAATTATAAATTAGGTAAAATAATTTCAGTGTTCTCACGAATTGTTATGTAAAGAAGTTCGATGACATTTCACAGTAAGCCCCGGAATGTCAAACCGTTGCACATCATTCTGATTATTAGCCTCAGATTTTGTACCAAAAAAAAGGCGAATTTTCAACAGAATACATAAATTTTCATATAAAAGAGATCAATTTTCAACCAAATGGTTAAATTTTCAACTAAGGAAGATGAATTCTCCACCGAAAATCGAATAATTAAATATTCAGTTACAAAAATTAATCTTAAATCAACAAAGAACGAATTTTCAAAAAAAACAATAAAATGTTTAATTAAAGAGATGAATTTTCAACTAAAATGATAAATTTTTAAGAAAAAAGATTATTTTGCAACAAAGAAATGCAACTTTCAACCAAGCGGTTGAATTTTTAACCAAAAGGATCAATTTTCAACGAAATAGTTAAATTCTCATCTAAAGAAGATAAATTCTCCAACAAAAACAGGAAGGTTAGATTTTTAGTTTAGAGAATTCATTTGAAATCAACAAAAAACGAATTTTCAACAGAACAGTAAAATGTTCAATTAAAGAGATGAATGTTCATCTAAAATGATGAATTTTCGAAGAAAAAAATTAACTTTCAACAAGGAAGTGCAATTTTCAATCAAGTAGTTGAATTCTCAACCAAAAAAATATTAATTTTCAACAAAAAAATATCAATTTCCAATCAAAAAGTTAAATTTTCATCTGAACAAAATAGATTCCCCACCAAAAACCGAATAGTTAAATTTTCAGTTGAAAAAATTAATTTTAAACCAACAAAAAACGAATTTTCAACAAAACAGTAAAATTTTCAATTAAGTAAATGAATTTTCAACTAAAATGGTGAATTTTCGAGCAGAAAAAAAATTTTAACGAAGGAGTGCAACTTCCAACCAAGTAGTTGAATTTACAACCAAAGAAATATCAATTTTCAACCAAACAGTTGAATTTTCAACAGAGGAGGATAAATTCTCTACAAAAGGTGGAAAAGTTAAGTTTCTAGCTTAAAAAATTAATTTGGACCAACAGAAAACGAATTTTTAAAGCAACAGGAAATTGTTCAGTTAAAGAGATGAATTTTTAAGTAAAATGATGAATTTTCAAGCAGAAAAAAAATGAATTTTTAACAAAGGAGTGCAACTTTCAACCAAGTGGTTAAATTTTTAACCGAAAAATATCAATTTTCAACCAAATAGTTAAATTGTCATCTAAAGAAGATAAATTCTCCAACAAAAACAGAATGGTTGAATTTTCAGATAAAAGAATCAATTTCAAATCAACAAAAAACGAATTTAAAAAAGAAAGTAAAATATTCTATTGAAGAGTTGAATTTTCAACTAAAATGATGGATTTTCAAGCAAAAAAAAAAGATTTTTTAACAAAGGATTGCAACTTTCAACCAAGTAGTTGAATTTTCAAACAAAAAGGATACGTTTTCAACCAAATAGTTAAATTTTCAGTTAAAAAATTAACTTTCAACCAAAAAAAAAAATTAACCTCCAACTAAAAAGATGAATTCTCTACAAAAAATGTAAGAGTCGATACTCGAGCCAAAAAAGATTGTAATTTTTAGTAAAAAACAGTTTATTTCAACCAGAAAAGACGAAGTTTTGATAAAATAGTTTAACCCTCAATTAGAGAAGATATATTTCCAAGCAAAAATGGAATAGTACAATTTCCAGTTAAAAAACTAATTTTCAACAAGGTGATTCAATTTTCAAACAAAGAGATGAATTTTTGACTAATATTATGAATATTCAACTAAAAAAATGAATTTTTAATAGAGTAGTTCAACTCTCAATCAAGTAATTGAATTTTCCACTCAAAAAGATGAATTCTCAACGAAAAATAGAATAGTTAATATTTCAACCGAAAAAGATTTTAATTTCAAATAAAAAACAGTTGAATTCAATCAAAGAAAAGGATGAATTTTCAACCAAACAGTTGAATTATCAACCAAAATATATTAATTTTCAACCAATTAGTGATATTTTTAACCACAAGAGATAACATTTTTATCATAAGAAATGATATTTCAAAACCATCATGACGAATTTATAACCAAAAAGTTTAATTCTCAACCAAGAAAGATTTTTCAGTCAAGAGAGTGAAGAAATTTCTAGCAAATTGTTAAATTTCCAAGCCATAAGGGCCAATTCTTTACAAAACAGTCAAATGTTTGAGCAAGAAAGAATAACTTTCTAACATAGTTGCTGAATTTTCAACAAAATAATTGAGTTTTCTACCAAATAATTAAATTTTTAACTAGAAAAGATGAATTTTTTAAATTGAAATTATGAATCTTCAACTTGAATGGTTAAGGTTCCAATTTAAAAAATCAAATTTCTACCCAAAAAACGAATATTCAACTTTGAAAATTCACTCATTTTCTTTGTAAAAGTTTTTCCATACTCCTGGAGGATTTGCAACTTCCTAGAACCAACAAGGAATGTTTTAGAAAATTTTGAATTTCAGGGTGTGAGAAAAATTTCAATTTTCCTTCGAGTATATTGGGCTATACTGTCGTCCCAAATTCAAAAGTCGTATCTGCATTTTGGATAAGTCGCCTGTCACTTTGACAAACTTTAGAAAATATGCATAAACATCTTCACTTAGAAAAAATATTTTTTAAATCGAGGAAAATTTTTTTGAATCAAAGAAAAGCATTCATCGGCTCTCAGCCAGATAAAAGTTTCTTTTGATTCATAAATGTTTTCTTGATTCAAGGAAATTTCTTTGGTTCAAAAAAATGGTTTTCCGTTCCATTAAAAATTTGTCTTTAATTTAAAATGATTTTCTTCATTTTTAAGTTATTTTTAGTTAAATGAAAGAAATTATGCTAAATAAATGGTTTCTTAAATTTAAAACAAATACTTTTTTGAGTGTTCGTTGTCATTTGTGTTTATAAACGACGTCGAAACTTAATGATAGTTCGTTAAAAATAAATATAGGAAATTTGTTCGAACGCTCAGGTTTTAATGTGCATGTAGACGGTCATAACTTGGTCGTGGCATAACAACTGATAGTCAAAAACTCATGAAAATTCATGGCAGGTAAATGATTTCGAGAATTGGATCATTGCGATGCACAATTTGGTGATCAAATAAAAAATCTCTTGAACCAGGAAAAAGGTTTCCGTCATAATTGTCATAAAATCCAATCCTCATTGATGTTTAAACAATTTGTAAAATAATTATACAATATGCAAATTAAATGAATCCATTTTTTTCATTTGTTGTTGCTATTTAACTTGTTTGGTGAAAATGCCGGGAATGTTGTCCGTTTTCCCGTATTTCTTACGGCTTAGGTGATCCTTATAAAAAACTACAATACTAATTTTTTAAAATGAAATTTCAGATATTTATATTTGTGTAGACCTACGAACTATAATTCTTCTACTTTTAAATAGCTATTTTAGAAATTAAACAAAACATTTATTTCCAAATTTAAGTCCAAACTATCTGGTCCCTTTTTTATTGTTCTCCAGCCAAGATATAACTGAAATCTTCATGTCTTGAGACAAGTTCAGTTCGTCTTGCCACTGTGAGCTATAACCATAAACTTAAAACAAAATTTGATGTCTATGAAGTCTGACTCATGAGACGGAGCCAGATTTTATTTATTTCACGCACCAGGAAAAAAATTTTCAATGCTCATCTGCCCTGGCAAAAAGGGTCATCCTTGTACCGTCATAAAAGCTAATCCTTATTTATGTTCAAAAGATTCTGTAAATTTATTAAACAACATGCACATTGAATGAATCCATTTTATTTTATTTGTATTTAATATTACACTCGTTTGGTGACAATTGCGGAAATGTTGTCCATTTTCCTGTATTTCTTACGTTTTAGGTGATACTTATAGAAAACTACAATACCAATCTCTTCGAAGCAAATTTCAGACGGCTATAGTCGTGTAACCCTACAAATTGTGATTTTTTTTTTACTTTCAAATAGCTAGTTTAAAAATGAAACGAAAAATTCATTTTTAAATTTAAGTCCAGATTATCTAATCCCTTTTTTATTGTCCTCCAGCCGAAATATAACAGAAATCTTCATGTCTTGCACTGTGAGCTTTAACCATAAACTTAAGACAAAATTTAATGTCTATAAAGTCTGGCTTATGAGACGAAGTCAGACTTTATTTATCTCATAAACCAGAAAAAATATTTCCTATGCCTATCTACCATGGCGAAAAGGGTCATCCTTGTAACGTCATAAAAGCTAATCCTTATTTAAAATTCAACAATTCTGTAAATTTATTATACAATATGTATATTAAATGAGTCCATTTCATTCCATATGTTGTTACTATTACACTTGTTTGGTGAGAATTTCGAAAATGTTGTCCGCTTTTCTGTTTCACTTACAGTTTATATGATCCTTCTAGAAAACTACAAAACTAATCTTTTTGAAGAAAAATTTAGATGGCTATAGTCGTGTAGACTTACACATTATGATTCTTTTTATTTTTAAATAGCTATTCTGAAAATTAAACAAGAAATTCATTTTCAAATTTAAGTCCAAATAATCCGGTCCCTTTTTTATTGTCCTTCAGCCGAAATATAACAGCAATCTTCATGTCTTGAGTCAAATTCAGTTCGTCTTGGCACTGTGAGCTATAACCATAAACTTAAGACAAAATTTAATGTCTATAAAGTCTGGCTTATGAGACGGAGCCAGACTTTATTTATCTCATGAACCAGAAAAAATATTTCCTATGCCTATCTACCATGGCGAAAAGGGTCATCCTTGTTCCGTCATAAAAGCTCATCCTTATTTATGTTTCAACAATTCTGTAAATTCATTATACAACATGCACATTAGATGAATCCATTTAAATGCTGTCGGTTTTCCTGTATTTCTTACGGCTCAGGTGATCCTTATAGAAAACTACAATACGAATATTTTTGAAGCATATTTCAGATGGCTGTAGTCGTCCAGACCGGAAAATTCTGATTTTGTTACTTTTAAATTGCTATTTTAAAAATTAACCAAAATATTCATTTTTAAATTCAAGTCCAAAGCCTCATTCATGTTTAAACAATTTTATAAATTTGTTATACAGTATGCACATTAAATGAATCTATTTTATTCCATTTGTTGTTACTATTACAATTGCTTGGTGAAAATTCTGGAAATGTTGTCCATTTTTATGTATTTCTTACGATTTAGGTGATCCTTATAGAAAACTGCAATACTAATCTTTTAAAAGCATAGCCTACAAATTCTGATTTTTATTTTTAATTTTAAATAGCTATTTTGAAAATTGAACAAAAGATTCATTCTCAAATTCAAGTCCAGAATGCTTATCTACCCTGGCGAAAAGGGTAATCCTTATACTGTCATAAAACCTAATCGTTATTTATGTTTAAGCAATTCTGTAAGTTTGTTATACAATATGCACATTATATGTATCCATTTCATTCTATTTGTTGTTACTATTTCTCTTGCTTGGTCGAAATCCCGGAAATGTTGTCTGTATTTCTCACAGTTCAGGTGATCCTTATAGAAAACTACAATACTGATCTTTTTGAAACAAATTTTTATATGGCTATAGTCATGTATACCTACAAATTCTGTTTTTTTTTACTTTTAAATAGCTATTTCAAAAATTAAACAAAAAATTCATTTTCAAATTTACGTCCAGTTTATCTGGTCCCTTTTTTATTGTCCTTCAGCCAAATAACAGAAATCTTCATGTCATGAGGCAAGTTCAGTTCATCTTGCCACTGTGAGCTATAACCATCAACGTAAGACAAAATTTGATATCTGTGAAGTTTGGCTTATGAAACGGGGCTAAAGCTTCAACGTCTTGAAGACAAAATGAAACGTCTTAAACAAAAATCCAAAGCGAAATATTTTTACATGGGTTACTGTGATTGTTATAACAATTTCCGTTTAAAATTTAATTTCAAATTTGATGTTTCTACAGATTTCAATTTTATTAAAACGAGAAAATTACATAAATCTGCAAAAATATGTCAATCAATAAAGTTAACTACGATCTTAATGTTGCGGTTCTTCATTTTTATTCGACTCACGGTGTGTCGCATGCAATATCGATCGACTTTTATCGAAGAAAGTCATTTCATCTACCTTAACTAGATACATTGATCAATTCGTCGACCTCGAAGTACCCACAATTCGCTCCGATGACCGAGCTGATGAAATTACGAGCAACTTGAGCATAAGGTGCTTTTACAAATGAACTAATTACAAGTTCGAGGAAAAGAGTTTACAACTTTTATAATGAAGAGGAAATTGCAGTTTTGGAATTGCTACATATTGAGGCACAAATTACATTTTTCTTTCAATGGAGATTCAGAAAATATTATTTTTTGAGATATTTAATTTATTATTCTAAGCCGAAAATTCATCCTCTGGATAAAGTTTAGAATCTGAAGGCCACATTGAACTATTCAGAGATTACTTGGACGATTAATGTTAATTAAAAGAATTACACTCAACTCTGAATTTAAGTCATTTGGATTTAGGTGGTTCTTAGAATTTCCACCGGTTCGCATTCCTTACTAGTATGTAAATTCAAAGTCGTTTAATATATTTTATTATCCTGATTCTGTTTTGAGACACGGAATGAATAATGGAACCATAAAAAAACACAAAGGACGACAATTATCCTGACATGAAAGAAAGAATTTCCGTAAAGGATTATAATTTTTACTTTGGGACAGAGAATTCAGAAAAATCCCTGTTCCAAGTCAGAAGTCGTCCAGTTAAAAAAAAAAGGATTCCTTATTTACGCCTATCACCTGCTCTTATCAAGCTCTTCAGGGTGATTGCCAAAACGTTGACCACTTTAAACAATGATATTTTCGAAAAAGAAAAAACTTCCAAAACGCCTAAAATATATAATTATTCTTTTAATTAAAGGTAACCCAAGAGAGTATGAAAATATAATACTAAGAGATCGAAGAATGTACCTGTATTTGTCGTGGATATGAATTTTACACGTTACTGAATGTCGCGTGACAGGACATGTGGTTACGATAAAATAAAAGAATGTCAAAAATCTTTGATATTGGTGAATTTCAAATATTTAACAAATGTTTCTCATATTATTTAGCAATTTTTCTTGTTAGTAAATTTGCAGTTTGGGACAGGTGCCTAAGACATTTTGCATACTCTTTACATGCTCACTATAAATTGATACTCCTAAACATTCATACACTCCAAATTGAATGATTTCGTCAAATTATAATTCATTATGATTTATAATTATTTAAATTTAGTTTTTTTTACAAATTTTTATAATTTTATTTAATTTTCGTAAATTAGGTTTACTTTCGGTCCATATCCCCGAGAAACATTAATTTTACTGCAAATTATTCGTTAATCAGGTATGAGATAAAATAGTCAGACGAACTCGAGGCTTTACTAAAAAAAAAACTATTTTTTAATTCTTAACTAAAAATCAAGTCTGATTAATACTTTTTCTTTGATATTTACATCATTAGGATAGCTTCCAAATTTTGATTAACCCGAATTAAATGTACATAAAATTGAAATTAAATTGGAAGCATTATTTGCATTACGATTGCCTGAAAATTTAAGATTCCTGTGTGGAAAATGGAAAAATTATCCCCAGACCATGAGGGGCCCATATGGGCAATCTAGACGTGGTCCTTCATGTAAACGACATGCTAGTTTATAATGATTCAGCATAGGTTTCCCTCATGGTTGCCCCTATGGTTATCTTCGAAGGGCCCTCGTGGGCCCTTCGCAGTTGATCCAACGGTAAATTCTCAATTTTTGAAAATACCTCTAATAATTGACAATTTACTTTTTTTTTTAATCACTCATTATGAAAGTGTCAACAAACTTTAGGCTCACGTTTTTCTATTCTATGTATTCACAAAATATTATATCAATAAATAAATTAGAAATAGATAAAAAATCAAAGTATAAAATTTTTAGTGGATTGAAAACACTGAAAATCAACTAAGAATTGTTCAAAATTCGTTCAGACATACTTACCAAGTATAAATAATTTGTTCAATAAACGAAAAGATTATTAATTAAAATATACATAAACAAATGCTCAGATCTAACTGTTTCTTAGAGTTAACTCTTTGATTCGATACAATTTGATTGACCTATAATATCAATGCATTCTATTGGAGAGTAAGGATTTTATGGTGCTTTTGGTAATTCACAGTATTTGAAAAATCTGTTTTTTACAGTATAACTTCTTTCATCAGCATAGTTCAAAGTTAATGCAAAAACAGAAAATACTCTTTGATTCGAGACGAATTGATCGACCTACTTGTATTTTTACTCTCTTTATGAGGAAGCAAATTTTATTTGCTAAGTAGTCATAATGAAGAAGCAAACTGCTCATCAAAAATGAGCACAATACAATTGTACATACAAACAAAGTGGAAACACCGGAGATCAAATCCAAAGCTAGTTAAAAAGGCAGCACAGTTTTTAATTGATCTTGCTGAAAGGGTAACTGATTTTTTAATAATTTTACTGAGAAGTTCTTTTAATTTTCTTGTGAGTGAACCTATTGTCGAAATAACTGGTTTTCAAAGAAATTCAGCTTTATTGTAATATTACAAGATGTTTATAATCAACAAATGATGCAGATTTTGAATCATAAAGATAGTTTTGCATTTATTCCAAGTGATCCTACAAAAATGATTTAAAAAGGTACATTTAAAATTCAAGAGAGATTAAGACTTCAAAAATATTTGGGAAACAATATCGAAAGGTGCGACATTAGCACAATCCACACAAATCTATCTCTTGCTTATGGCCTAGTGAAAGCTCATAAAGCAGAATTTCGTTCACGGCCGGTTATTTCGACAATAGTTTCACTCAGAAGAAAATTAAAAGAACTTCTTAGTTAAATCACCAAAGAATCAGTTAACTTTTTAGCAAGATAAATTGAAAAAAAGTATTGCTTTTCTCAAATTAATTAAAAATGTCGAAATACCAACAAATCACATTTTTAATAAAAGGAGGTGTTTCGGGTTTTAATCGTGTGCATAACTACGAATCTTGCCGACGTTTCGTAAAAATTGCAGATCACTCCTTCAGGGCTAACCTGAAACTAAAGCTTCAGGTTATGTTGTTCTTATATGTACTCTCTACGATGCCTGTGATTGGCCAGAGCGCCTACCGTAGGGACTGATCGAACCTGACTGGCCAATCAAGACTTTTTCAAAAAACCAGGTGGACGGAAAGCCAAATCCTATTGGTATTATATCCATTCTCCCTATTGATGTTATTAGGGTGTTTTAAGATTTTGATTGCTTCTCCATGTTTCCTTGGAAAATTATTGTTTGTTTTTGCGATGACGGTTGTTTTGTCAAATAAAATCCTATGTCCTGTCTCGATATGATGCTCTGTTAGTGCTGATTGCGTCAAATGTTTCAGTCTGACTTTACTTTCATGTTCTTTTACACGTAGACTCACCGCTCTATCGGTTTCTCCAATATAGACTTTGTCACAAGAGCAAGGGATTTGATATACTCCCGGATCACTGAGAGGTGCCTTTTTATCATTAGGGTTGTTTAGAAGTTGTCTTATTTTCGCAGGTGGTTTAAATATAGTATGGATGTTGCGTTTGTTAAGAACTCTTCCTATTTGTTCTATGATACCTTGGATGTAGGGTAGGATGGTGGTCGTTCTTCTCTTTCTTTTTTCAGTAGGTTGTGTTGACTTGTTTTTTTGAGTGTATTTTCTTATTGATTTAGCAATTCGTTTGTTTGTATAATCGTTCTATGTTAGGATTTGTTTAACGTTTTGTAATTCCTTTTGTGAGTTATGTTTATCTGTTATGGAGACAACTCTGTATACAAGGGAATTGATGACCGTTTGTTTTTGAGATCGGTGGAGGTGGGAGGAGGCATGTAGGAGTCTGTTTGTACGGGTGGGTTTTCTGTGAACTTCATGTCCTAATGTGTTCAGATCTTTTGTAATCTAGTACATCCAAGCAAGGCAATTTTCCGTTTTGTTCAATTTCCATGGTAAACTGGATATTAGGGCGTGATCGATTGATGAAATTTGAAAGCTTGTGTAGTTCATCTAGTCCATGTCTCCAGATGACAAAAGTGTCGTGAACGTAACGGCACCAAAATTCTGGTTTGAGCTTGGATTGGTTGAAAATTTTAGTTTCTAGATGTTCCATAAAGATGTTGGCTATTACCGGTGAGATTGGAGATCCCATTGCTGCTTTAACCTTTGATTTGAATCGGCCAAAGCTCTCGCCGCATCATGAACTGAACAAGTGGTGGTCTAGAGGTCGGACTCCTTCGAGAGATCCTCACGAAGAGCGTCATCCATATCAGCCACATTTTGGGGCTTAGGAGGAACCTGAATGTTGAGGTTTCTCCTCTTTCTGAAATTGCCATCATCTCTCGTGGGATGCCTGATTTCTGCGGTTGGTCTTAATGTCGCTTCCACTCCATCGTCTTCGGCTTGTTCTTGCAGCGGTTGAGGAAGCGTGCCCCGTATATATCCTGTTTGCAAGAGGTTGTCGGCGCGCTTTTGCAACCTCTGTTGCGAAACGTGCAAAAGTTCTGGATGCTTTTGGCACCACACAGTGTGCAGGCGCGCCATGTAACCATTGCGAGCAGGGATGATGCTGGTATCGTAGCAACCCAGCAAGTCATTTCTGAGTCGATTCGTTCACTCAAGACGTCGACCGTCTCGCTGATTCGTCATCGTGACTCAATCCAAATTATTTGCAGCACCCCGAGATCGGCACTGTTTGCCGGCCCACTGTCAGGTGCTCTGCGCGTTCGATCATTTTGAACCGCATTCACAACTGGGTTTCGTGCTGTCATAGTTGTTTCCACGAAAAGCTAGGGAAAGTGTTCGTCCACCCTTGCGGAGCCCCGCATGCAAGGGTGAGGCTGATAATCTAGGAGGTCGCTCGGTATCACAGAGACACAGTTTGAGGACACCTCACCCAGGTGCTATTCAGCTTTAGGCATGGTTGTTCACGCCTTAGTTTGGGGGTTTTTCTTGCGGGACCAACCCTGAACAATTGTCCGCGACTGCTTATTAGCTTTTGTAATCGGATCCAGCAAAAACCTTCGGCACAGGGACCCTTTATCAGCAACCTGAGAACGCGTTCGGTGGCTTTGTCATAGGTCTTCTGATTCGATTCCAAAGGAACCGATCCGAACCGAATGGTGCCCCCATATATATAGGGCATTCTTTCTAAACCGGACAACCCCTGCTGTCCAAAATATGGCCGAATAGATATGGCGTCGAGAGTCAGGAAAAACACTGATGAACAAATTACTTTGAAAAAAAAAATTATAGAAGTGTCGATTTGAAATATTCCGTTTGGGCTTAAATCCAACGTTTGCATAGGTAGTTTGACGAACCATTTGGCACATTGCGAAATTTAAAATGGTGAATCCAATCTGGCGGCTGTATGTCAACGATTATGCTCCCTACAACTGAATTGTCTCAAACCGGCTCGAAAATAGTTACTCAGGGGTTTTCGAGGTCGCTGATTGAGATTCTTCACTTGTTTCCTCTGAAGAACCAATTAAGGATCACTAAGACCGTAGTTCACTTGTTCTCTCTGAAAAAACGACTGAGGAATGTAAAGGCGAATCCAACTGAGAATCGCAGAGGCAGAGCATCACTTATTCTCTCATGAGGGGCTACTGAGGATCACTGAGTCAGAGCTTCACTTGTTTCCTTTAAAGAAACAATTAAGGATCACTAAGACCGAGCTTCACTTCTTCTCTGTAAACGAAAATCTGAAGATCGTTCAGGCAGAGCTCCACTTGTTCCTTCGCGAGGAGCAACTAAGCATTGCAGAGGCCGAGCTCCACTCGTTTCCTATAAAAAAGACAACTAAGGAACACTCGAGATCGTGCTTCACTTGTTCTCACTAGGAAAACAACTGAGGATCGTAAAGGCAGAACTTCACTTGTTCTTTCGCAAGGAGCAACTGAGCATTGCAGAGGCCGAGCTCCACTTGTTTCCTCTAAAAAAGACCATTGAGGAACACTAAGACCGGGCTTCACTTTTTCTCACTAGAAAAACAACTAAGGATCGTGGAGTCAGAGCTTCACTTGTTCTTTCGCAAGGAGCAATTGAGGATCCCAGAAGCATAGCTTCTCTTTCTTGCTTTCGCGAGTTAATATGTTTCCTTCCATCCTCAAGTCTATATCGGTTCAGAGCAAGGAAATATGGATTATTTATAATTGTTAAGCTCCATTCTCGGTGTCTGCAACGTTTATGTGAATCGTTTTTTCTCCATAGATTTACGTTCAATCAGATTGTGGAATGACTACGTTTGGAATCAGTTACTTTCAAAACTACAGTTTCATTCAGTGATTTGACCTTCATTAAGATTGTGTTTCACGAAGTCTTCTTAAATTCAAGTTTTTTATCAGTTTAACATCCAGTATGACTAATACGAGCGACCAAAATCGCGATAGATGCTGCAATCCTTAAAACAATTTTGATCTTACGGGCCACAGGGACAAAGATTTGACATTAATATCCAAAAATCCCAAACGAAAATTTCCGGATCTTCCCGATAATTCTGAAGTTTGTGTCCCTTGCAGAAGGGCCAAATATGAACGTGACGTTGTAGATTCTCAAACATTTCGTAATTTATCGGATGTTGGTCAAAATGATGATGCTATGGATCAAAATGAATTTTTTGATTTTGATTATTCAGCACCATCTAAAGTTAATAATACCGCAATAGTTCGTCTGCAAAGAGAAATTGAATCAGAAGGTATGTTAAGTGGATTGAAAGAGAAATTTTCTACCTTACGGATCAATGATCCTCAAAAGTTGAGTATTTTTCCAATAGCTCCAGAAACATGGAGAGTTAATAAAATCGCAAAAAAACTTAGCTGCAGTAGGCGGATTGCAAAAGAAGCTAAAGATCTTAATATTTCAAGAGGGGATTTACCAGAAACGACAGCGAAGACTGGTAAACCATTACCGAAATCTACTGCAGACAATATAAAAGACTTTTATACTGATGATGCGAACAGTAGAATCATGCCCGGCCAGAAAGATGTTGTTTCTGTGGAGACAGATGAAGACCGCTGTTTGATGCGGAAACGACTCCTTTTATTAGATTTAAGAGGACTTTCCGATAAGTATAAAGAAAGTCACCCAGAATTTCGAGTGAGTTTTAGCAAATTCATACAACTTCGTCCAAACATTGCATTCTTGCTGAGAACAGCGAAACCCATTTCGTCTGCGTTTGCACGATCCATCAGAATGCTAAATTGATATTGGGTGCTATTGACATCAAGCAACTCACCCAGAGTCAAAAAAATCCGATAAATGGTTATAGAGGCTGCTTACGTGAAATCACTTGTAAGAATCGTAGTATGAATAATGGTGAAAATCGTGATGCAATTTGCTTTCTCGATGTATGTGAAAAATTTCCAGGAATTGCGAGTTTTTCGCAACTTCTACAACAATTATTGGAAGGAGAAAACATCGATAATATACAATTTAGTACCTGTTCCGCGACAGACAGGGCGACTTTACGAACTCAAATACTCTCTAAAACAAACTTCGCAGAAGAATTATGTAATAAGTTATTGATTTTCAAATCTCATTCATTCATCTCCAAACAACAGTCGGAGCACTTTCAATTTAAGAAGAACAATCTGAATAAGGGTGAAGTTCGCATTGTATTAGATTTCAATAGAAATTACAAATACGTAGTTCAAGATGCATCACAAGCATATTATTTCAATAACAACCAATGTACCGTATTCCCTGTATTCCCTGTTCGTGCGAGGTAAGGGGACTCACGTTCAAAAAGCACCCTGATTCGTGAGAGATAAAGGGACTCACGTTCAAAAATCACCTCGATTCGTGAAAGGCAATAGTTAGTGAATTGAGAAGCTGAATGTTTTGCTCAACTTCTGATGATAACTAGCACACTGAGTCTGTCTTCTTTTATTTTGACGATCTGATCATTGATTTGTGATCAGCGACCTCGCCAAGCCACAAGTAATCATTTCCAAGCCGATTTCAGTCACTAAAAGCTAAAATGTTAGGCGTAAATTCGCCATATTGGATCCGCCATGTCGAATGTTGATATTCTGACTACACACCCTCAATCATCGACCACGAAAACCTCCTAGCAATCATTTGCAAGTCGATTTCGGCAATTGAAGTCACTGAATGCTGGATTGTTTGACACAAATCTTCCATATTGGATCCGCCATCTTGGATTCCGATATCGTGACTACAAAATTGTAAACATCGACCTCAAAAAACCCCGAGTAACTATTTCCAAGCCTATTTGAGGAAATTTAGTTACAGTGAGCATAATAGTTGACATACAGCTTCGATATTGATTCACCATTTCAAATTTCGCAATGTGTCATATGGTTCGTCAAAGTACCTATGCAAACGTAAAATTTAAGCCCAAAAGGAGTATTTCAAATTGACAAACTAGATAAAATTTGCTAAATTTTAAGTCTAAATACGATTATTAAGTCAAACCAATTTTGGACAGCAGGGGGTGTCCGGTTGAGAAAGAATGCCCCATATATATGTGTGTATGTATACATATATTCATATAATTATTACCGTATATAAATCAGAAAAATAAAACGTCAAGATGAGTGTGATTCAGACCCAGAATATTTTGAGTATTTAGGAAAGCAAATGACAAAAAGAAAGAAGAAAAATTATGAAAAGTCTAAGGCGAAGCCCGATGCTCAAGGAAATGACAAAGAAAATGAAGATGAAGATAATTTTTTGACTTCGGAAGACGAAGTTCTACAAGATGAAAAATTTCAAAATTTATGGGAAAAAAAAACCTTATCGATGAGGAAAGAGATTTACAAAATGAAGAAGATATTCAAAAACTTTTAGAACCAGAAAATTTTAGAGAAATTCCAAAGGAAAGAAATAAGCCAAATCCTGAAAGTTTTCGAAAGGAAATTGGAAATAATTTAGAAGATAAAATTAGGTATCGAGATGACGAAAATCGATCCCCCCCACTCCAGAGCCACTTCCTTTAAATACTCAGCCAGACGAACAAACACAAACGGAGCAAAATGTTGTTGAATGTCGTGATCAATAACTGTTAACTATTTGTAAAAATAATTATGCTTATTTTGTTGCTAATGAAGGTTCGCCACGTGATAACGGATCAAGAGCTTTGTCAAAACGTGGTATTTTACCTAAATTTGGCCACCTTGAGAAGGGACTTGCTAAACAAATTAGCAGAAGACCACAATATCATTTAGCCCTTCCCAATGAAACAGATTCTATAAAAAACTTATCAGACACTTCAAACAGCATTGAATTTTTAATATTTTCTTTGCATTTAATATTAACCAGACTGAAAATACGATTTATTAGTATCGCAAAAACTTCACAAGTTGATCGCATAGGTTGGAAAGAAATACTTGACATTCTAATTTCAACCTTTTCTGATTCTTCTACAAAAATTATAATATAAACGGGAATAGTCCAATATCCAGCTAAAGAACAGAAGATTCAATTACTTGAAGAGGCATATTTCTCAGCTTTAGGACACACCTGGAATAGCATTTGAAAAAATTCCAATGGACATAGTTGGTCCACTTCCACAAAAACAGAAAACGTAAATATTCTAACTATTCAAGATAATTTCACAAGATATGCTTCAGCCTTAGCGATTCCAGCCGCGAAAGCTTCAACAGTGACTGATATCTTTGTTAAAAGATTATATGCATTTATAGTTCCCCAAAAGCAGTCTTAACTGACCAAGGTTCAAACTTTTCAAGTAATTTAATGAAAAGGATGGCAAAACGTTTCAGAATTCAACAGTTTAAGACAACATCATTCCATCGACAATGTAATGGGTCTCTCGAATGATCACATAGCGTGTTAGCGGAATACCTCAAACAATTTGTTTCAAAGAATTCCGAATGTGACGATTGGTTTGTATTAGGCACGTTTTCTTATAATAAAAGTATCCACGAGGGTACGACGTGTACGACCAATGAATTAGTTTTTGGTAAATTAGCTCGTCAACCTTCAAATGCACTATTATCAAAACAAGAAAAATTACAAACTGACAATGATTACTTAACGAATTTTGTAATCAAATTGCATGAGATGAGAACTCAAGTGATACAAAATTGAATTGCGGCTGAAGAAACAACTAGGGATATAATCCTAAAAATTGAAACTCGAGGACCAAAAGCTTATGAAAATTCGATTTTTAGTCTTAAATTATTAGATCATGGAATTTTAGTAGATGTATTGAAATGTACACAGTAAAATATTTTTTTCAGACAAATGGATCCAATTCACCGCAAATTAATCGAGACTCTTAGTGACGTTATTTGCTTATTCAGTCGACAGGATTGTGCTTTGGCCATTTTTGATTCAAACTAGAATTTTTAATCACGATGATTGCAACATTCCTAAATGAAGTAAGGATCTTGCTTATTCATCAACAATAAGAGATATCATGTTAACAATTAAAACAAGAGGACCACACTCTGTCATTGTTAGACATACGAGTAGGAGGATGCGAAATAACTAAACCTGATTTACACACAGGCACAGAATCCGTAAATATGTAACTATTACAAGTAAGTAATTATACTGTCACAAAATTCATACAATGTAAGATAGAAGTAAGATGAAAAATAAGTTATTGTGGTATCCATTCTCATATTTCTACAGTAGCCAATGGTTATAGAAAATGTGTTCAAGGAATTTCACACGAACAGTGTAACTCACTACATAAAACTAGAGTATTTACAGCAAGACAGAAGACACAAATTTTCGACCTAGATCCAAATAATTCTTATACTCATACTCTCATGATAGCAGGTTCAGTAAATAATTATGGCAAATGTTCCAGTTCCCAATTTTCAGATCCTCTGGTACATGGGACAGAGTTTTCGTTGAAGCTACTTTTAGATTTCCACTACGAGCATATCACACCAGGATCAATTTAAATCAAAATTAAATGCATTGAAATCCAGGAGTAGTGTGTCCAATATCAGACACTACTTGTACAGATGTAAAAGGAGGTCAAACATCCTGGGATCCTCTACCACCCGATACATGTAATTCAGCAAACATGAAGTTCTATACACAGGACTAGCAAGTAAAACGTATGACAATACTGTACAAGATTCTGAATAACTTTACTCTTACGTAACGGAGGACTTAACCTTCGTACTAGCATTTAAATCTGTGGTATCAATGTGTAATATTTTATTTATTTGAACCGAGCATCCAAAATTAGTCATTTACGAAACAAACCATGGAGTTCCCCTTTCAGAAAATAGAAGTCCAAAGGTACAACATATGGACATGTTTACATAAGTAAACTCTAAATTCGTTTATGTCGAAAGACACATTTGCAGAGAAGTAAATCAATTATATCGAAATGTTTTAATTCAGAAATGTAAACTTGAACAGCAAGCAATAAGAAATTCATTGATTTTAGCACCCGATGACTTTGCTTATCACTTTATGAAAGGACCAGGACATATGTTTGTAGTAGTAGGAGAAGTAGTTTATATTGTTCAATGCGTTCCTGTTAAAGCTAGTTTTCGTGAAACTAAAGAATGCTGTATGAAACTTCCAGTCTGCAAAGGAAACCAAATGTGTTTTCTCACGCCGCGAACTCACATAATCTCAAACACCGGTACTCAAATAAATTGTAACACATTTGTACCTTCCATGTACTTCTTTGGTGAAAGATGGTTTAAAATGTTACCAAATCCTGTAGAAAAGACAACGCCCAATATAATGATGCCTAAAACTACACCTGCGTAGAGATATACGAATCCCTCCTCGCTAGCCACAAGTAGCATATATTCACAAGCCGATTTAGAAGAACTGCGTGATCACATCATGCTTAATGCCAAAAAGCCTATGATCTGGAATACCTTAGTTAAAGGAGTAATGGGGCGACCAACAAATATTCGAGGATTTTCTGTATTTAACCTTCTAGATGAAGAGACAATAGGTGAGATCGCCCAATCTACATGGGGAAAATTCTGGAATACTTTTACAAGCATTGGTATAGCTAGTGGAGGATTAATAGAAGTAATAATAATTTTCAGAGGAATTAAATTAATTGCTGATGCCTTGATCCACGGTTGTACTCTATATGAAATATTCGGCTGGTCATTGTACCTTATATGAGCCTTTTGGGATTTCGTGACTAATTTATTGTTACATCTAGGGAAGAGATCACCTGCTGAAGGACCCAATAAGCTAGCCGGACAAGCACCTGAACCATCGGCACCTCACATACACATAGAAGTACAAGACACTCCATTGAGCACTACTCAATACTCTAACACAAACAAAGATAAAGAAGAATCCATTCCATTTACTACAGAAGCTACTCTTTATCTTCACTCACAACTCAAGGAAGCTCGTAGTACAATTAATAAGAAGTCTATTGATGGTAGTGACAGATGGTAGAGAATGTTGATTGGAACCACTTCAACCTTTTTTCAGTAGCGATTCATGTGAAAAATAACAAGGATTATGTGCACGACGCAATCTTTCACATCCTCGATTTACTACATTACATATTAAAACTTCTTCTGAAAACTCTACTTGGCTAGCAATTCGTACTGTTCAGGTTTTCAAACAGACGGAAATGGCTGACACACTTAAAGAAGCGAAAAGCTTTGCTACTATAAAAGTGATTCATTTAATCTCAAATAGATGGTCTCCTCAATTCGACTCATAAGTAAGCTCTAGCAAACTCACTTTAAAACAATCACATTTCTGTGCATGACTCTTCTATTAACTTTCCGAATATTCATGCAAACAACTCTATAAATTCTCTACAAAACAATCCCACTTTCCCTCCTGACAGACTCCCTGTATATACTTCTATGGATGCTGTAGACCCTCCTACAGGTACTGATATCTATAAACGTTGCACAGAAAGAAGAAGACTATGCAGAAATCCAAAATCCTGTTGACCGACCAAACGTTTTTATGTATTCCATGGTCAGCCAGGTCCATCTGGAGAAACTTATAAAAAATGTTGTAAATGTGGATTCAGAGCCCCAAATCAGTACCAAAAATATGAACCAAAACTGAAACCTTCAGGAACACACCTTCAATGGAGCGCTATTACGAAGAACCTATCCACATCACGAGAAATCCAAGGAAATTTACCAGATGTAGCTCTGTGGTAATCTCAAATCATGTAGAAATGCTAAGGAATTTCACTATCGAATACGAATTACCATTACCACAAATTATAACCTATCTAGATCCGCATGCACGAGTGCATTCATTCTTTCTTGCGCAAGCCTCTATCTCAGAACACCTTGTAATTCGAAGCGGAAAAACAGAAGAATTAGCCAAAGATAAGACACCATTAAGACTTCTTAAGGTATTATGGTCAAGGTGCGCATTTTTCTATAGATTTTTATGAAAAAAATCATATAAATTCTAGAAAGCAAACGAAGAATATTTGCTCAAACAAAATT
>JAUMHM010000071.1:5055441-5069245 GCA_032362435.1 Melikaiella ostensackeni | reverse complement strand
AACCTGATTGGCCAATCAAGTCTTTTTCAAAAAACCGGGAGGACGGAAAGCCAAATTGGATTGGTATTATATCCATTATCCCTATTGATGTTATTAGGGTGTTTTAAGATTTCGATTGCTTCTATACGTTTTCTTGGAAAAATATTGCATGTTTTTGCGATGACGGTTGTTTTGTCAAATAAAATTTGAAATTGGAAAAATCCCGTTTCGATATGATGCTCAGCTGGTGCTGATTGCGTGAACCTCATCTGTAAATGATTGTGTGCTATTTCCTTTTTTTTTAAACTTCTGTAACGTAAAATTAAAATTTTGTCATGAAGGCTTTCTGCAAAATAAATCAATAACTTGAAAACTTCAAATGTTAAACTTGAAACGTGCGGCTGTCCGCCGGCAACAGGAATTCTTGCGGCTCACAGGGAGAAATTAAATTTTCTCCTAATCAGAGGGCCAATGAAATACAATTTATGGAAAAAAACATTTTCAAACAAATTTTCAAACAAAAAGCAAAGAGTAAATTTACGGAAATTTCAGAAATTCATGGTAATTCGCCGGTAACTTTTGATAACTTTGATAGCAGTTCTCCTGGACGCATCAATTGTGCTGAAAATTTTTGGCTGCAAGTCTTTCTATGGCTTTTTGAGTTTTTATTTCTTTCCAGCTATCCAACTAATCGTTCCTCCATATTAGAAACGAAATTCGAACTTTCAGCAAGGTTGTTTTGAAAACTACAGTGCGTGCCAAGGGAAGACTGTAGTTTCTCCCCCTGGCACGCAATCTACTATCCCTGTCTCTGTGCGTCAATGTAATTTCTCGCCTACTTTTCTTAATATTATTACTCAGCTCAGTCTATGTATAATATCTCTCGTCTGCTCGTGTCTATCTTTTATCTTTCTCTATAAATAATATAAATATAAAGTATGAAATCCTCTACCTATCTTTCTGAATTCTCCCTTCTCTATGTAAGCTCACCATTGTTTATTCACGACACTATTATGTATCTTTCTAAATAAGCATAGTTTACCCATATTCTTAAGTTCCTTTTTTCAATTATGTCTTTTCTTAATACCCCCCCCCCCCCCCGTGCAACCTCGTCTATTCATCCCTTTGTCAATATATATCTCCATCTATCTTTCTCAATCACTCATTCTTTTCCAACCCAGAACATACCTGTATACATCGTCTATTAATGTGTATCTGTTTCTGACTTTTTGTAAATATAATCCTCCACTTATTTTCCTGAATCCTTTCGTTTTTATTTCTGCCGCCTATTATGGTTTATTTACGTCAATCTTCTTCTATATGTTTCAAATTAAAGATAGTCCACCTTTTTTTCTAGTCTCTCTTTGAAGTCTGTTCGCGTCTATCTTTTTCTATCCCTTTATCTTTTTGAATCCTCTTTTTTTCTATTCCTGCCTAACATTGTTTATTCACGCCCATCTTTTTCTGCGCATGTCTATCCTATATATCATTGTCAGTCTATTCCGTCAGTCATACGTTTCTCATTCCTTTTATTATTTTCTAGTACACAGAATATATCCCACGTCAATCTATTTCTATTTAATCATTTTAGTTTTAAAATTAATGTTCGTTTCTTGTTACAACAAATTGAGAAAATGTTGATACTGCGTTATTACGAATGAGTTTGGCGACCAGCCCCCTTTACAAAATTATTTAAAATTTTATAATTTTTTGGGTTTCGTAGACTACGTCGGAAATACTTGAAACGACGGTTGGATGTCCGTCCGTCCGTGGCTTACCATTCTAGCTCTAATTGAAGCTCTTGGCATGTAGAAGAGCGATAAAAAATATTTGTTATATAATATTCTTTTTTTGAAGTCATAGTCTAGTCAATATGTAGCTTTACCTGACAAGAGGTCGGGTGAAGACCAAACTCGGCAGTTATTTTCATTTTGGGGCCCTAATGAAAATCCAAAAAGGATCCCTTAAATCAAGCTACTGCTAACGCCTCCATCTTGGAAAATAGCGTTCAAATCCGTTTTTTTTCTGGGAAGATCTCGTTTCCATTGCATTTAAGAGCAAAAGTAGTTCTATAGAAAGTTGTGGAGCATGAAATTTTCTATCACTTTTGTTCTAAACCAATTTTCCTTAGATTGATATTTTACGAGTTATGGCAGAGAAAACAGGAGCGTTTTTTTGCAATTAAAAGAAAATGTCGAATTTTAACTAGAATTTGAAAGATTATTTATTGCTATTCCTAATGTTATTATTATATCATTATATACGTATATTTTATGTAATATATCATATAATATATTATATTATATATACTTATATACACGCACACACGTACACACGCATGTATGTATGAATTATTAGTATGTATGTAATGTGTAGTATGTATGCTCGTTTCCACATCACCTTCGAGGTACAATAATTAAAGCGTTACTTCTTAAAATGTGGAATCCCCAGTGGGCCTTTCCCACAACCTTTTTGTTTCAGAAAATTAGCAAAGATGTTATTCAACTAATGTTTTGTTAATTTGTCTCTTTTAAGTCTTCTTCTTCTTTCATTGATGCTGATAATGTTTCAAATATGTCCATTGCTCCAAGCTCATCTTTATTTTCCTCCTCCTCGTCAGAGTCTTTCAAGATTTTCGGAACGTTTTCGCAGGAAAATCCATTGCGAGACGAGCAGATGATGGAGCACTTTAGACTGGCGTTGGACGTTTCGCTCAGCTCAGAACGAAGTGTCTTCGAGAAAAGACTTTTTTCGAGAAATTTTTCTGGTCCGCGAGCAGGGCCGGCGTCAGCTCGCGCGAGGCCTCGTGCGTTTGTATAGTGCGAGGCTTGGAAATAAGGAGATAAAAAAATATATTCGAGTTAACATCTTCGTCATCAGCCTCGCGGGAGACCCCTTCCTGCGCGAGGCTCCGTGCCCCGCACGAGTTTGCCGGCCTTAATGCCGGCCCTGTCCGCGAGAAAATTTGTTTGCGAGAAAAAATCTCTGCGAGTAATTCCACATCTTGAGAAGGGAGACTCAGGGTATTGAACGTCTTTATTTATAACAATTGTTATAAACAATAAAGAAGGAGAGTTTATGAAGAATAAACAATGTTATCAATGATAGGTATAGATTTAACAACAGTTTTAGGGAAAATTGCGACACTGGTTGACCTGGATGACTTTTTATTAACTAATTGAAAGTCTAGACGATTTCGTCTTGAAAATAGCAATTTTTTAACAACAATCACGGAGAGTAGTATCCATTCGATTGGAAGAATTCTTCTTTCTTTCAAGAGATGTAGCTTCGATATAGACAATTTACAAGTTTGAAATTGTGTTCAGCAATACATTCTGAAGTAAAACTGTTCAAATATGTCAATTTTGTTAAAAAATCATCTGTTTGTAACGCTGTGAATTGCAAACGGTTTATCCTGCGAAAAAAGTGCAAGAGGAAAAAAAGTTTCATTTTTTCTCACCGATGCTAAAAATGATTTTATAAAATTTTTTATTAATAAATAATGAAATTGTTTCAAAAAATTGTTTAGACAAAAACTGATCAGGATTTCGAAAAAATAACTAAGATATTCGTTATCAGGGGACTTTTTTTGACCTTTTGAACAAAAACTATCTCGGGGACCTCTTAGTAAATACAGAATTGTTAGTGGTGACAGGATTGATCCTTTAATGACGAATTGGAACAATCGATTCCCAAATTTGTACAATCCATTTTCACGGACAAGTTTTCTTCCTAGTTACGACAAACAATTTTAATTAGACGAATCAATTTACTTATATCACTAGAAAAGAGTGAGAAAAATGTTGATAAAAATCGGTTAATATTTTCAGTAATACAGGAAATCTTTGAGTGCATGTACAAAAGTGCCGTAACTCTTAAATGGGGTTGAAGATATTAACCGATTTTTAACTATCTTTTTTTAATCTTCTCATCATAATATAATGGAGCTAATGCAGCCCATTAAAATTCGATTTATTAATAATTTACAAAATTTTACTTTTTCGCAACCGGTTTTAAACCTCTAACAATGAGAAGGTCGCGCGAGACAATCACAATAGGCGTATCCGCTGTGAGGCCACAATGGACCCGAACCTTTGCCCTGAGTCCCCCTTTTCAAGGTGTGGAATCAATCGCTGACATTTTTTCTCGCAGACAAGTTTTCCCACGGACGAGAAAAATTTCTCGAAAAAAGTCTTTTCTCGGAGACACTGCGCTTTTTCTGAGCTAAGCGAAATGCCCAACGCTACTTCAGACCTGCTTTTCTGCAGCCATCTTTTTAAATGACAGCCTGTTTTGCACCTACAGGAAATAAATCGCAAAAATTTTTCCGGAGCAGGATCTTTTGTGGTTGTGACTGAAGTAAGTCCGAGTTTATCTCTCTGCCATTCCCATTCCTCTGATTTTTCATTATTGTCCATCCATGCTTGCACTTGATGATACGTCCGTAACGCGTGGAAACTTTTAGAAGAGTATATTTTTTCAACTGTTTTACCTTTGCTTCGTTTTTTTAAAATATAACATTTGAGTGCTCTTTTGCTCACTGTCATGAGAACTAGAAGATCTACGTCTTCACCTGCAATGAAGACCGAGTTAAATGATGAAGACATACTGATCGCTGTGTTGACGATTGTATGTCTGCGCAAGTATGTTTTTTTGAGTGACGTAATTTTTCAGCACTCTTCGTGCTCTTGCTAGCTGCATCAGGTGGATATCCGTCAAAGTCAATAATGGCATTTAAACCATAACGTGTTTGTATTTACTGCACGTAGTTTTTTCACAGATTGATGCAATCGATTCGCTGCTATGTCATACGAATCTATGTAATAGATATCCACCATTTATGGCATGGATGCTCCTTCCAAAATCCATGTCACCTGTGAGAGGCGAGAAAGCTTTGTAGAGACTGGGATCGTTATTGGATTTTCCTAAGGGCTCCAAAATTAAGATAATTGTCAAGTTTGGTCTTGACCCGACCTCATGCCTGGTAAAGCTTTTTTTTGTCTCCATTGACTGGACTATCAGTGGTTAAAAAATCAGAAAACGAGGAAATGTCATTTTTAAGACCACTATTCTGGAAGCTTTTCTTTTAGTCCTATTTTCTCGGGGGGTGACTGGAATAAAAGCTCATTTTAAAAAAGCTCTGAGGAGCAAGCTTTAAGAAGCTCTGTTAGAAAATCAGAAAACGAGGATAATAATTTTTAAGACCACTTTTCTGGAAGTTTTTCTCTTAGTCCGATTTTTCTCGGGGGGTGACTCAAATAGAAGTTCTTGGGCGTAGATATGCAATAAGAAATAAAATTTGCTAGGTTACACTGCAGGTATGGCCAACCGATGGTTCCCTGACTCGCTTATTTTCTCCTTTTCTGAACGCTTCTCCGTGCTTTCTCCTTGCACGCTTGCTCGCTCGCTTGGTTCGTTCTCTACCAAAGGCGGTAAGAGAAGGGATTTGACGAGTGATAGATTTTGGCACTTTGTTCCTGTGTTGGCCCTTCTGTTAATTTTTTTTATCAGAGGCTAAAAAATTAGAAAAATGAGGAAATGTAGTTTTTAGACATAATGCTGGAAGCTTTTCATTCAGTCCGATTTTCCTTGGAGACAGCTCAAATTGAAGCTCTTGTGTAGAATTCCGATAAAGAATACAATTTTCTATGTTATATTCTTCTTTTTTATATATCCGTGGTTATAAATAAGAAAAATGTGGATATTTGGTTTTTTAGATCCATATGCTGGAAGTTATTCTTTCAATCCGATTCTTCTCGGGAATGGCTCAAATTTAAACTCTTGGCATATGGAATGGCCATAAGAAAACAAATTTTCTGTTACATTCTTTTTTTTTATATCAGCGGTTAAATGGTAGTTTTCGTACCAAGGGGAGAAACACAGCCATTTCCGACGATTGTGAAGTTTACCGCACGAGCGAAGAGAGGGAGCTATTCACACAAGTCAGAAAAAACTGCGGTCTCCCCTTGGCACGTACTGTATTTTTCAAAACAACCCCACTGAAAATTTGACTTCTGTTTCTAATATAGACGTATGATCAGTTGGATCGCAGGGTGGACAACAAAACTCAAAAAGCCATAGAAAGGCATGCGACCATAAAGTTGGAGCAGAATTCATGCGTCCATCTGAACTGTTATTAAAGTTATCAAAAGTTACCGTTAAATTACCATAAATTTCCATTACTTCATAGAAATTTTTTAATTGTATGGTAATTTACCGGTAACTTTGGATTACTTTGATAACAGTTCTGCTAAACGCATGCGCAATAGCTCAGGCTGATAAACTCAAAGTCATCGCCCATTCTCCAAACTATCGAAAGAAGAACTTAAAATTCGTTTTCTTCCCTAGGGCAGAAAAATGATTACGTAGCACAGTAGGACAGAAGACTGGAAAAACTGGCTAAAAGTTGAAAAATCATCCGATTTGTATAAAACTCATTATCTAAGGGGGTTTTGAGTGAAAGATTCCAAATATCGCATTAAGATTTCAGAATTTAAAATGTCGGATCCACTATGGCGACCAAAAATTAAAAAAATTATCCGATTAATATGAAACTCATTTTCTGTGGACTTTTTGCGAATGTTCAATTTTTAATGCGTTATTTGGAATCTGTCATTTAAAAAGACCATTCAAGAATGAGTTTAACACAAATCGCATAATTTTTTAAATCCTGGTCGGGATAATTTTGAATTCTTTATACATTATTTGGGAACTGATAGTCCACAAGTCCCCAGAAATTCAGTTTCATGTAAACCGGGCAATTTTTTTAAATTTTGGTCGCAATGTTGGATCGGATATTTTTTTACAAATTTTGGTCACCAAATTGGATTCGCTATTTTAAATCTTGAATTTTTTATGTCATATTTGGAATATGTAACTTGAAAAACTCATTGGAAATGATAATAAAATAATTTGTGGAAATTTGGCAGTTTTTCTGTGCTTGCATCTCACGGTGAACTCTAGAGAACCAGCACTCATGCATCTGTCTAGTACTATGTTATTTACATCGTTGAATGTGGGATTACAATTCAGTATCTCACAGCGAAATAAGGAATGAAGGATGAGTTTTTTTTATTTGTTTTTCTTCGAACACATGTTCGTTAATACTGTCAAAATGAAAAATTTATTACTTCAAGCATTCCTTTAAGTGCTGAGGAAATAGTGTTAGGTTTTAGAAGTTGGTGATATACTTAAAACTTGTATCATTTCCAGTCGCAGAAAATATCGTAACCACGAAATGTTACAACTTTAAACGTACCGCCCGCCTCGTGTGTAGTAACATCACGAAAAAAAACAATAAGTATATAATCAATAATTTGTTAACAACATAAATGCCGCTCGTCGTGAAGAAATAGTATACAAATAAGTAGGATTTGTAATCGAACGTTCGTATTCAGATCTGACAGTTTTCACTCGAACAGAACGTACTACGTCGTCCTTTCCCTTGTAGCCTTTAATTATACGATCTAATAACCATCTAGAGGGCGGTAACGAATCATGCTTCACCAGAACGATATCATCGATCACAAGGTTCAACTCTTTGTTGAACTATTTGTAGCTTTTTGTAAAGATTGTAAGTAATCAATAGCCCATCTTCTCCAGTAAATCTCTGAAATTTTTTGTACTAACTGCCATCGATTTAAACGATTTTTCGGAATAAATTCCAATGAGGGTTCTGGAACGCTAGTCAAGGGGGCTCCAATTAGAAAATATCCTAGTGTTGAATAGGAGAAGTCTTCAGGATCATTCGAAAGAGGAGCAATAGGATGGAAATTGAGGCAAGCTTCAATTCGAGTAAGAAGAGTATAAAACTCTTCGTAGGTAAGAGTATGAACACCTACAATCCATTTCAAAAGGTGTTTAAAACTCTTAAATCCAGCCTTTTACGAGCCCCCAAAATAGGAAGCGGAAGGAGTTATGAAATGCCAAGAAGTGCTTTAAATTGCGAACACATTATGCAAATCAGTATCGAGTCGAAGATTCAAAAGGCAATTTTTAAATTTCCTATCAGCACCGTGGAATGTCGTACCATTATCACTGTACAAGTGGACAGGTCTTCCTCGCCTAGAAAAAAATCGCTGAAGAACGGCGAGATAAGCGGCAGACGAATAATCAGAAGCAAGTTCTAAATGGACAGCTTGCGTACAGCAGAAAACGAACAGCGCTACGTTAGTTTTGTAACTTTTGCTGCCACGACCGGGAGCAAAGTGAACACCAAAAGGGCCTGCATAAGCCACACCTCTGAATTTTTAGATCATCAGCTAGACTGTCGCCCCAGTCAAGTTTACGCAGCCAAAGTTCTTGCATTAAAATTTTTACCACCATGACTGGGGTTAACCAACCCATTGAATCATACGACTTAGCTATCAATGAAAGAACAATCCGTTTTCTTGGACTTTCGGCTAAAGAAGAAGTCACTTCGAAAGCACCAAACCCAGTTGTGAATACGATTCAAAATGATCGACTTGCTGGATTGCTACAGTGCCAGCATTATCCCTGCTCGCAGGGATTATATGGTGCGCACGCACATTTTGTGGTGCCAGAAACACTCCGAGCTTTCGCACGTTTCACAATAGAGGTTGCAAAACCGCGCCGAAAACCTCTTGCAAACAGGATACATACGCGAAACGCTTTCCCAAGTGCTGCAAGAACAAGCCGCAGACGAAGAAGTGGCTTAAACCAATTTTACCTAAATCCAGAAAACTTTTGCTGAATTGAAAGCAAACCAATTTTAATGTGTAACAACTTGAAGCATTGGTTTTTACTACGTTCTTCATTTTCTACTTTAGGAGCATGCACAATAGGGCGTATCGAAAATAATAAATGTTAATCTTTCCTCCTCCGGGAGGGGGGGGGGGGGGCTGAAAAGTTTTTAGTGGGTTCCAAAATGACTTCCTGAAAGTTTGAACAAACCGAATTACTTCGGTTGGTAATAGAGGGTGTAAAGCGTGAAAGAAAATGACTACCCTACCGATACAAATTCACTGGAAACTCTCTAGGTATTCTCAGGCTCAGTCAAGTTTCTGAGATTTTCTCTACAAGTACCCAGATAGCACTTTTCAAAGATCTAAGTAGCCCTTATAAATTTGCTGAAGGCTCATAAGCTTATTTTTGTAAATATAATTGAAATTTTCCTGGATTGCAAGGAATTACAGAGGCTACCTTGAAAGAGGAGGCCCCAGTCGGCATCTGGATAGCGAATCAGGTAGAAAAGATTATTTTGTAGTAACTTTGCAGTGTAGTGGCCAGATGTTAGAGGTTCAAAACTACACTTTTTTTGAGTTTCCCAATTAAAGATTTGAAAGTTGAAAAATTAGAATGTACGGATTGTAGAAATAACAAATTTCTAATATTTGCTTTGAAAAATTAAAAATATATCATATTTTGTATGTATCTCGTAGACTGTACGCGATACGTAAAAACAGATAGCATTTTTAGATCTACCATCAGAGGAACACTGCATATAGATATAAATATATAAGTTGTCACATATAAATATATGCAGGTGAATAAATATAAAATAATTTTTTAAGTATTAAAAGTCATTAGTTTTATCAAAGTCTCATGATTGTGAGACCTTAAATATTCTAACTGCCTGTCGTACTTCGGTATCCTCGAGGTTTAACTGCTATAAAATTGCGTCGTAAAAAAGGAGCCAAGTCTCTCAAGCTATCTCCAGAGACGAAATCATTCAAGTCGAGCTTTCAAATAGCTTGAAACACGCCTGACTCTTCCCCAGAGAATATCTAGAGAATTTCTTTCGGTAAGGTAGTGGGCGTACAAGCAGTGTACGACAACTACTCAGGTAGCTGACACGGAGTTTTTCACTGCCCTGTTCTAGAGACTGTAGACTATATTTAGAATAAACCCTAAATGGGTCTATTTGGCAATTTTAAAGGGAAAAACCTCTTGGGAGTATGACTATAGCTATACGACTAAAGTACTATAGAGACGAGGGAACGGCCGCTCCCGCATCCCTCGGCTTAAAAGAAAGAAACTACGGAGGCTTAAATAGAGAAAAATTCAGAATCTATACTCAAATGAAGATAGGATTTTCTTTTAGCTATATTAGCTTATTGGTAAAGATTCATTCTATTCAAATTTTCACTAAAAAAGAAATAAAAATCGTGATGAATAAATTCAAAAATTACTTTTCACTACAATTTTCAATCGCGAATTATTTTTGAAGACGTAGATTGAACAATCCAGTGCTTTTCAAAAGCTTTCTAGTCAATAATTATTTCAAAAAGCAATCAAACGAAAATTCGATACTTTTGAATCCTAAAATCCTAAAATTGTTATAAATGAACAAAAATAATTTATAAATAAAACGAGGACAAAAATGTTGTCTGTATATTCAAAATTATGTTTTCAAAATGTACAAAAACATTTTTAAAAAATAACCTATATATCTTTCTAAAGAGAAAAGTATCCTTCAGAGTGAGGAGTTAAGTATTAAAAAAGTAGCCTTTTTAAATCAGTAAAAAATTAGTTTTCAAATAAAAAAGTAGTGTAAAAAATACTTTAAACTAGGGTTACCTTTAGTACTAGGGTTACACTTTTTCCAGCTTATAGGACATGAAAACCAGGAATAGTGCTACAAAAATTTTTTGCTTACTTAATTAAATAAATTCTGAAAAAAATATAATTACCTTCAGTCGAATTTGGTAGTAGGCGCCAGACACCCGCCTTGAGTGTCACTCTCCATAAACGAATTACTCAAAGCGCATTAGTAAACTAACATAATGTTTAGAAAAAAATCTCGTATCTCTAATTGATCTTTGAAAAATTTAGCCCTAGCTCAGGATAGGGGGAAATTTCGTGGGGGCGGGAAAAACATTACAGATTGAGTGGTTAACATAGTAAATGAAATGATTTATTAATATTAGGATGGTAAATGCTAGGTGAAATTATATTGACAAGTGATGGTAACGGAATGTGACATATTTGTCTGAAATAAACAATTCGTGCTTCGCCTGAAGGGCGTGACTCATCTAATCATAAAATACATCGCGAACACACAATTATTCAGGTAATTTTAATTAAATTCGAGACCAAGAAAATTATAATTTCTCTTTACGTGAATGATCGGAAAATGCTTAAATCTAAAAGAGAGACGCGTTACTTAATTCTCATTATTCGTGTCTTCCCGAAAGAGTTCTTCTCAATATGGCGGAAGGCCTGAGATACGCGAAAAATTCACTATTCTGATTTTTCTTTTTCATACAAATCGCGAACGACCACACTTCAACAAAACTTCAAAAAAAAAAACTCAACTCGAAACAACTAAACCATAATGCTGAAGAAAGAGATTGACCGCTGACACCTACCTTCACTCATGTGACCCAAGATTTTGAAAGTTTTACTCTCCTTCCAAAGCATGCTCAGCGAAGGAAAGTGGACTCGTCCACGCCAAACGGGTGACAGCTCTCTCTCAAATACGTATTCACGTCGATGGCCGAAACGGAACTGATGGCTCCTCTCGTGCGCCCGCCTTCCTTCCTTCCTTCAAGCCTCTTGACAAACCTTGTCGAGAAGGTGCTGCCCTCTTCTACTCCAAGTCTAGTGCTGTGATCGGCAAGGTAGGTCTGTCCTGCCTCCAGTGGTTAGTGAGCAAGATGGCCGTTCAATGTTGTCATTATCTTTGAGGTTTTGGATCGTTTGTTGTTAAGGTAGGACGTCAGTTCCCTATTTACAATAAGTCTCTACTACCTACCCCTAATCAAAATTTTCTACAAACATATTTACTTTTACAGTACTTTATTTTCACAAAAAACTATTAAAAGATTTGAGATTAACTTTATTTACACTCATTCTGCATACCACAATTCTTCTCAGGCTCATTCCGCAAGCGTTTTTAAGTGATGCGCTCTGAACTATCACTTTGACCCTTCCTAATATTCTTGCACGCATTCTAACCCACAAATCGAGGAACAAGATGAAGTCGATGACCTTTTTTTTATGGTTTTTATGCAAAATTTTCGAGTGTCCTGAATTTCCACCCGACCCATCTGGTACCCTATTTAAACTGAGAAAAGATCGTATTTAAAGGGAAATTCCTTTAATACTTTTTTGTATGTAAATAACTGCGCTTAATACTGCATCTAAGGAAAACTTTTTTTCTGATTTGACAAAAAAACTTCATTTTATATACTCTCCATATTATTGGTAATACGTGAAGATTTTTTTGTTTGTTCTAAAAAAGTGTGGAACTTCAAGGCTTTCAAGCTGCATTATAGTAAATTAAAATATTCTTCCAGTCAATTCAAGTTCTAGTTTAAATCTTAGTCTTAAATTGAATTCTAGCGTTCACTTTAAAAATTAAAAAATTTTAATAATAAAATTTAAAGTTTTTATGATGAACATTTGTACAAACGGCTGATTGAAACTTTCTCAACCTTTTAAAATGAAAATGGAAATTGCAATTTGAAATTCTCACGCCCATATACTCTAGTGATGATGGGGATTTAATGTTTAAAGGAACTCCATCCCATTGGTAAGTAAGTACTTCTCTTTACCTGGTAGTAAATAGTGTTGAAAACAAGAAATATGGAAACAATAACATGACACCTCTTGTTATTTAAAATATCGAGATAATATTTCTACTTGCCCTTTATTTACGATTATTTTTTCTTTTTCGGGAATTTTGTTTTGCGTGATTTTTCAGTCGTCCCATGCATTTTTCCTGAGTGAAGCCAGCGTCAGAGCGTTAGATCCTTGGATAAGACCAAAGTAAAACGCATTGAGTGAATGTACATCGGGAGAAGCGTAGCGGAGTTAGAGCGATGAGAGGGAGAGAGACCGGACGCTAGCTTCTCTCTAATTCTCATCCCTGCAACTCAGCCAAGCTTCTTCCGCTGTATATATACTCAATGCATTTCACTGTGCGATAAACGCTTGCTTTTGTTAAAAAAAACCAAGATAATATCTCGATATCACAGTATGAGAGGCGTGTTTTTTGCTGAAAGTCCGATAAAGAAAAAGACCATTTTTTTAAACGATAAAAATTGGAAGAAATTTCAATGCTGAGAGGAAGAAAAAATTGTTGCAACTTTAAAATTTTAACTCAGATATAAACTTAATCATGTGTCAAAAGAGATTATAAGAAATACAATTTCTAACTGAACCATCCTATGTAACAAATTACATACAGGTACAATGCTGCCGTCCCAAAATTCAAAATTCAAAAGTCATATCTGCATTTTGGATGAGTGACCTGTCATTTAACCAAACGTCAAAAAAAATAAGGGTAAAAATCAAAAAGTCTCAAATTCAGAATTTTTTTCTCACTATTTTGAAAGTTTCAGAACAATGATAAACCTTTTTTCTCTTCAAATTAATCACAATAAGTGTTAAAATAATAATAAGCGAGATGAAGAAGTAGGCCCTTATTTGAAATTTAATTGTTTCAATTCAATGGCAAATATTTAATATAAATCATTTAAAATATTTTTTATGTTTGAAAAATATTTAGATCTGCTTTTAAAGCCTTCATAGAGGTACATCAACCCTTAGCTACACGGAGAAAAATGGAGAAATAATTTTTATAAAGATTATTGTATTACATTTTAGAGTATTATGGTACTAGTAACTTTTGATCGAGTACAGGTACTCTTTCTAAACTCTTAGGTTGTGGTTACTAGATCAGATCATTCCTATATCGATAAATAAATGCTTGATGAACTAATACTATTCAATGTGATAAAGATATTAGTTTCATTCGTTCCAATAAAGTACTTTTTATAAAGGGGACCTTATGTAGTAAATCCTAGTTAAAATGTATTACTGTGTATAGTTGAGATGAGAATCGGAATAAGATGCGTCG
>JAUMHM010000071.1:4965237-4975844 GCA_032362435.1 Melikaiella ostensackeni | reverse complement strand
CCCCCATCAGGGAACTACGCACGGACATGAACCACTATAGGATACAAATTACAAGATGGACTCTGGTTAAAATTATGATGACTTCTGGAGCTTCTCAGAAACGCCGCGAGATGGCGCCACAATCATTTTTATAACGTCATCGGGGAGCCTTCGAGAAACTTAGCACGGACATGAACTCCCCCTGTCTATCTATTCGCTACCTAGCGACTGGTAAATTTTCATCTACTTCAAACTATTAAAGCTTAGGGGCTCTGAGCTGCAGTGTTGATAAGATTTGGGGTTTTTTTTTTTGAGAGAGAAAAACAGTTTTTTCATTTTTAACGATTAAAAATCTCATTTTTCTCGAAAACGACGCAAAATATGAATGTCATTTCATAGTTTGAAATTAATTGATCCCCTTCTTGAAATCTATAAAATTACCCTTACTAGATGTTTATTTTGTTTATTTTAACGTATTTTTAAGAAAAAAAGTTAAAAATCGACTCAAATAGCTTGTAGTCGAACGAACTACAGCATTTTATTTTGTTAAATGTTTTTTTTTTTTAATTTAGTAACAATGTGGAGAACATGTTTCTCGAGATTATTGAAGTTCTTGAGCTCCAAATTAAAGAAAAATTGGTTTTTATTTCCAAAAATTGAAGAAACATAATTCTTAACGATTAAAAATCCCATTTTTCTCGAAAACGACGCCAAATATGCATAGTAGTTCATAGTTCAAAATTGTTCCGATTCCTGAAATCTATTAAATTATACCGTTACCAAATGTTTATTATCTGTACTTTAACACATTTTAAAAAAAAATGGAAAAAAATCGATAAGAATCGACTTAATAGCATTTGGTTTAACATTCTTACTGAACTAGAAACAAACAGTTGAAAAAATAAACTGTTGAAGTTCGTTAAACTAAATGCTATTTTAGTCGATTTTTATCAACTTTTTCTGTTTTTGGAAGAAAATTTTAAAATAAGTAAGATAAACATCTGGTAAAGGTATAATTTTAGAGATTTTAAGAAGTAAAACAATTTTGAACGACAATTTTCCATTCATATTTTGCGTCGTTTTCGAGAAAAATGACATTTCTAAACGATAAAAATGATCGGAGTAGAAATGAGATTTCTAAACGGTAAAAATGAATTTTTTTCAATTTTAGAGGTAAAAACTAATTTTTCTTTATTCTAAAGCCCAGGAACCTTAATAGTCTCATGGAACATGTCCTTCACATTGTTACTGAACTAAAAACAAACGTTTTTAAAAATAAAATGCCGAACTTCGTTAAACTAAATGCTATTTTAGTCGACTTTTATCGACTTTTTTCTATTCTTTTAGAAAGATTTGTTATAATACACAAAATAAACATTTAGTAAGGGTATAATTTTATAGATTTCAGGAAGGGGAACAATTTTGAGCTATAAACTGATATTCATATTTTTCGTCGTTTTCGAGAAAAATGAGTTTTTTAGTCGTTAAAAATGAAACGTACAAAAGAGAAACTGGATGTGCGAGAACTTTTGGGTTGAATTTAATCGAGGCTAGCCGTGACCTTGAGGGATGGATTTTTTAAAAATTGAAGATGAACCCTTATCGAATATAAGAAAATTATAGAGAACATGTAAAAGAAATGTTTTGACCTTGAAAATCTCTGTTGAAGGTGGCGTTTTTAGTGAAAAAAATCGTTTATTACATACCAGGGACGCTTAGAATTTACATTTTATGCGTGACTAAAATTGTAAAACAAAACTGATTTGACTAAAAATGGCTACTCGGGGGTTTTTTGGGTCACTGATTTAAAATCTAAAGTCAAAATTTCAAAATTCAAAACTGCGGATCCAATATGGTGTACTAAAATTGTAAATCAAAACCAATTTGAGCAGAAATTGCTATTCGGGGGTTCTTGGGGTCGCCGATCTCAAATTCAAAGTGAAAATTACAACATTCAAAATGGCGGATCCAATATGGTAGCTCAAAATTGTAAAAGGTAACCGATTTGATTAAAAATTGCTACTCAGAATGACGAATCCAATATGACTGCTGAAAATAGTCAAACAAATTCGATTTGATTAAAAATAGCTACTCTGGGGGTTTTCGGGTCACTGATTTTAAGTACAAAGTCAAAAATACAAAATTCAAAATAGCGAATCAATTATGGGTGACCAAAGTTGTAAAACAAAACCGATTTGAAGTTATTAATTCCTCGAACTATGACGTGTCTGTGGACAACGCGTGGATTATGTGATATAACCTGAATTTTCGTTGCTGTCATTTGCATCCATAACTAATTGATGTGTTCATTGTAAATCCAAATGCTCTGCATTCTTTGTTTGTAAGCAGTATGATAGTTATAAAATTAAAGAACTGTGAGTCAGATGAGTTTTCTTTGACAAATCCAACTCCTCAAAGTGTGCGTTTTTGTCGACACTAAATAAAAAAAACGCTCTGTGTAGCATCCTTCCACAAATCAAACTTGACAATTATGGAGCAAATTTCGCGATTTAATGCGAAACAAAAGTGAAAAATACTTTCAAATTTTTTTGAGAACTGCGCGACGGAAGATTACAGATGAAGAATCAAGAGAAACCGATCTAGCAGCGCGTTCACAGGGCGGTAGCGGACACTTTTTGTACTAAAATGATAGAATCGCAGACTACCCAGAGAATTGCGGTCGGTAATTTATCTTTTTTCTCAAAACCAATTATCGGAATACATAAATAAAAACTAACAATTTTTGTTATAAATATGCATCCTGAAATTATTTTTTCAGCAATACAAAGATAAAATACTATTTATAAAGTTATTTACTAAGTTCACAAGTCATTCATAAATGCATAAATTAACTAAGTTTAGACAATTATTTATTGCCAACTTCACAAGTCACTTTCCATTATAAATTAATAAATTTACCAACATTGCAAAATTATTTATTTCCAAATTTAAAAACCTATTTCTTTTATAAATAAATAAACTTACTAACTTTGCGAAATTATTTATTTTCAAATTCACAAGTTCATTTCGTATAAACAAATAAATTCCCTAAATTGTCAAATTATTTATCTTTAACTTCACAATTCACTTTCCTTCATAAATAAATGAATTTACCAACTTTGCGAAATTATTTATTCCCAAATTCACAAGTCTCTTTCTTGCAAATGAATAAAAAAAATTTCCAAGCTTTCAAATTATTTATTTATAGATTCACAGGCCTATTTCCTTTATAAATCAATTAACTTACCTACTTTGTGAAATTATTTATTCATAAATTTACAAGTCTCTGTCCTTTATGAATAAATAAGTAAATAAATTTACCAGCTTTGCGAAATTATTCATTCATAAATTCACAAGTCTCTGTCCTTTATGGATAAGTAAATTAAAAAATTTTCCAAGTTTTCAAATTATTTATTTATAGATCCACAAGCCTATTTCCTTTATAATGTATGTATGTATCTTTATTGTCTTTAAGAATAAAAAATTTCTATGCCAAGAGAGAGCCACTATAAACGAAGTAAAATATATATATATATATGACTGAAAATTAGTGGTATATGTACAAAAGAATTCGACTCTTACTAGTCAAGCACTACAATTGTTTGTAATCATTCAAATAAGGAGAACGCCCTAATTTTCAAAAGCGTGTTTATAAAGTTATATATTGTGCGAAGTTGCTGGATCAGCATTAGATAATAACAGATGTAGATTGTCTCCGTTAATCGTATGTAAATTACGCAAATTGTGATCTCTAATAGACGAATAAATAGGACAGTTTGTAAGAATATGTAGGAGGTCCTCTTTTTCACGTAAATTACACAATTGACATATTTGTTGTGGGTCAGTTACAGTAGTACCAACTTTTGAGGTCTGCTTAATAATGAATTTGGAAGATGTTCTAAGTTGCATGAAAATGCGTTTAAAATGAAACGGAACTTTTGATAGCGGGTCACTGTAAGAAATTTGTTTATAAATGACACTAAAATTGCTATTTTCCAGTCTTGTCAAATCTTGAGATAACATGAATTCATTATATCTATTAACCATGTCCACAATTTGACCTTTAAGGGTGGTACCATTTAGTTCAATTAAATTGTTATTAATTCCCGCACCTTCCAGGCATCTTATAAGCTGACCCAGCCAATTGTATTTGAAATTTTTTTCGTGGGTGGTTTGAGCCAGTTTTTGCATACAGATTTTGGGGTAGCGCGAGTCACCCATCTCAAACACCCGTGCCGCCCAATTCAACGCCATTTTTATAATTTGCCCAGACACATAGGATAAGCTCAATTCTAATCTGACCACAAAGTCAGGTGTGTTTCTCGGTAGGCGAAAAAGATTCTTGAAAAAACGAATCTGTGTTTTTTCGTAGACCTCTGAATAGCTCAGACCGACAATATGAGACGCATTTAATAAGGTGCTTTGCATAAGCGAGTCCTGTATTTTGATAATAGAAGGCCAGGAGGAACATTTAGTTCGGATTGATATATTGTAGACCGCTGCCGAGGCTAGGTTGGCTCTGCTAGCTGCGGCATGAGCTGCCAAACAGAACATTCGCAGGGGTCACAGTCAGTCCTCTATTCCTCTTCTTTTCCCTATTTTTCCCATATTTTTTTCAAAATCCCCTATAATCCCTATATTTGGGAATTTTGTCCACTTTTTCTCCCTTTTTTCTTATTTTTTTTTTTTGAAGCTGCGATTAAGTTTTCAAGAATTATAATAAACAGAAACGTATAAAACTCAAAAATGTGCGCCACAATCCTTGTGCAGCTATGAGCATGCGCAACTAGCGATCTATAATTAGATTTTTTTCGAGGACTTTTAGTGCTGTGATGGTGCATTTATATCTCTGTCTGTCCGACCAGTGCAGACTGAAAAGTCCATAAGATTAAAAGAGATAGAAAGTACTTTTTGTCCAGTTTTACGCTCTCCATTTCTTTTACTCTTATTGACTTTCTGATTGCACCGATCAAACGGGCAGAGGTATAAATGCATCATGATGGGTAGGGCTAAAGAAGCAGCAATTTTAGAAGATATCGCAGAAGAAAGGAAAGATATTAAAAAGTTGAAAACTGATTCAGAATCTGCTGTAAAAGCATATGAGAAAGCTACAAAAAATGCTGAATCTATTCAACAAACATTGAAAAATACGCTGAACAACAAGGCGACACTCACGCTCATTAAAGAAATTATGAGTAGCTTAGACGATCCAAAGAAAAAGAAGCAAACAAATTGTCGACGATTTGCGCAAAAAAAATAGAGAAAAGAAAGTCTAACATGATGGAATCAACAGTGTCGCAAAAGAAAAAAAAGTATCTCACACTTAATTGACATATTTTCGTTCCTATAACATTTAATTTAGAAATAAATTGTAATTTAATTTCTTGATAAAATGTGTAGTGTCTTATAAGAGAGTTTCATTTAACTTCTCTTCTCATTACGCTAGTATTTTGAAAAGAAAAAAAAATCCCCTATTTTTCCTATAATTGAAAGGCTGAACCACTTTGACCCCTGTTATTCACTACTCACAATCAGTCTGTCAAGTGTCAACTCATAGCGAAGTAAGGTTATGATTCTGGCAGTCCTGGAATGTAATTTTGAATTGAAATGCGCAAGCGTAACAGCTATAAAAAGTAATTTTGCTGAAAGAGCACAAGCGCAGCAGCTAGAGCTACTTTTTACCACGGTTTCGGAATTGGTCATTTCCCGCACGCTATACATGCCTCGGAAATAGAACATTCCTTGCAAGTATTACAAAAAAAATAGTTTTCCCTTTCTTAAAGTTTTGTGAAGGACCAACGATTGGCCACATTAAATATGATGCATAAAATCATAGGTTAAGATCACTTGATTTGATGATTGACAGATTCTCAAAGGTGAATCTTGATGTTTGAAAAACTATAATAGCAAGTCGATGTAATTTGGAACAAAACGAGTCTAATTTTTGTTTCCCGCTTGTCCGAAAATCACAGGTATTGTTATTTTTTTTGGTCTGTTAAAATACCTTTTATAGTCTCTCCCTAAACACCCTTTAAACCCTCTTCTATCAAAATTACCCATGTTGGCGGTATAAAATATGCAAAAGTACGAGTTACTTTTATTTAGAATAAATTTAGATAATTATTTAAATTGTATGAAATAACTTTCCTTGTTCCAGACTCTCACTCCAGGTCACGAAATGTTGATGAATACGAGAGAAGACGAATGGGGAGTATTGTGTCCAAGGGCCAAAACGTCGATGAGTGTTGTCCTCAGGGATCGTTTGATGACGGATGCAGCTCTCGGAGGTCCTAAGCCTATCAAAACTGAGCACAGTTACAGTCTTCTTGCCTGCAGTCCACCACACAGTCCAGCAACACCAGGTGCCAATCCTCACATCCCCAATTCAGCCACCTCTGCTGGATCGGCTACCATCCTATCCTGTTCTAGTGGTGCTCCTACGCAGAGTCACAAAGCTATGGAATTGCGAAGTCGCATTAATGGTGAGATCCGAAAAATCTTCTGTAAATTATTAAGAGAGTCATCTCCGAAACTTTGGAAATCATCTTATATTAAATAAGAGGCTATACATAATTAAATGTAACTTGGAAAACCTGAAAAATTTCTTGAATATTCTGGAGAGCCTGCGTGGAGAAAAATGGGTAGTCAGCTTGACTATCTGGAGAGTGAAACTAACTATACTGGAGGTTTAACTATAGGACAGCCCTCTAGATAGTGTAGCTTAATATCCGCGGAATGTCAAAAATGGGTGTTCAGCTCGACCATCCCAGAGTGTCAGCTTGACGATCCTGGAGTGTAAACCAGAGTACCCAGGAGTGTTAGCTTGATTATCTGGGATTGTTAACTTAATCATACTAGAGGGTCAACTTTATTATCTTTTGTTCTGCTCCTATCGACGTATACCGTAAGGTAAAATTCATATCGGTCATGCACAGAAAAAAATAAAGTTTCATTTTGAACCTTAAATAGGTATCAAAATGTTCTGGCGCAAAACTGAACTTGTCGTTCATATTGAGCAATACGAACATTGCAATCCATTCAGTTGTTTTTCAGTTTTGATATTGCTCACGTCAGCGAACCTCGCTGAAGTTCAAAATGAGTTTGTGAGAAAATGATCTGAAATAAAATTGAAACCCTAGTTTTTTCTGTGTAAGGGAAGCGTAAGGCGAGTGAGGCGCCATAATAATAAATATAAGAGCATCTCTTTCGCACTTCGTGGTATGACTAGTATGAATGGTATGAAAAACAAAAAAAAACACTTAACCCTATCGACGCCATGTTCTCTCCATTAAGTATTTTCATGTGACGTCACGCTCCGTCGGTAAAATCAATTTCTTCGTGCTCATTACCTCCTGGTCGGCAGGCTAACATTGCTCACATAGGCAATTACGCGTGAGTAGTGAAATTCTCGTCGTCGTGATTTTTCCTCAAGTGTAGATATTAATTTTCACGATTTTATATTAATGTATTATCGATTGACGACTATTAGATCAAACGAAAAACATTATAATGACTCAAATATGTAGTGAGGTTTCCCTGGGTATTCAGACACTCAAGCCTCAAATTTAAGCTATTATAATGTTTTTCGTTTGATCTAGCAGTCGTCAATCGACGATACATTAATATAAAATTGTGAAAACAATTTCTGCACTTGAGAAAAAAAAGTAAAATCACATATTTTTATTTTATAGAAAAAATACAATGAAAAATGATTTTATAAATAGTGGTGTTTTCTATTTTTTAATTTTTTGGAGTCTTCTTAACCCCTAAATAGGGGTAATTTTTTGAAATTTCCAAAAAACGAGAAGCGGTGCTCACTTTGGTTTTCAATGATGAGTAATTTGACACCTGCAAAATATTTTTATATTTTTTCCCCAGGTGGCTAGGGAGTAGGTCCAAAAAATAGGCTAACTTTCCGTGCGTCTGACTATGTAAAAAAAATTATGGATGGTGTTTGGTACTATTTAGATGATCAAACTGAACATCTAAATTTCGATACTGCAAGTTCGACTTGGCATTTTTAAAAAGATTTAGAAAACCTGAAATTTTGTAAACTTTCCAAACTCTCTAGCCAATATGTCGTTTTTGGACTTGACATTAGCCTGAAAAGTAAAAAAATATCGGTTATGACAGCCTGGTTATTACTTTGGCTGCCAATGTAAACTTGTTCAAATTTGAATCAAGAATTATTTCCACAAAAGGAGTTTAGATCATGTCCAGTGTTCACTTCTTACTCTTTTACCACATTTATTACAAGTGCAAATAATTTCAAATTTTTTAATTTCAAACTTGACCTCTAAAATTATCATTATTATTCGTTTTTAAGAAAGCGTTTCAGAATCGAGCATTTTGATTTAAAAATCTTGAAATGAAAAATTTTCAAAAGTGGAATATTCCACATTATGAACTGTTATATAATATAAATTGAACATCAGACATATTCAAAATTGCACAAATTCAAATTGAAAACAACAACAAAATTAATCGTAGAAATTCTTGGAAGAGCCGCACGGTCATAGCAGGCTCAAACTGAATCGAGGGTCCAGTGTATTTTGAACTGTGTAAATCCTCCGAGTCAAGATACTATAATTTTATTAAAAAATGCAAGCTATATTATTTCAACTTTTACGAACTGAAAATGTTCCAAATTGAATAATTTCAAACTAAAATATTCAAAATGATACAATTTCAAAATGAAATCGTACAGTCTGAGATTGAAAGCCTTAATAATAATTGAGAAATGTCAAGTTGAAAGAGTTTTAAATTAAATTAATTGAAATATTTGATTTCTAATCGCTTTCAATTTAAATTTAAAGCGTTTAGAAATCAAAGTTTTAGTATAATAATTTTACTGGAATTTGCGATTTTAAAGTGAATTAGAATTTGAGAGTTATCGTGTTTAAAAAGAATCACAATTATAAATATTTGTAATTTGAAAGCAGTTTAGAATTATATATCTCACATTTAAAAGTTCTAGATTCTTTTGTAAAAATTACTTTTTTATTAATAAAATTTTTTTGCTGTGTTTTCTAGATTTTAAAATTCAATTCTAGTTTTTGACTCTACTTTGATACTGTTACTACTAGTAATACTACTACTATTACTACTATACTTTGACTCTACTTTAATTCTTAATCAGAGGAGTATAGATCAACAGGAACCTAAAGTATCAAACTCGTGATCCTAAATTGAATTTTTCAAGAGCATTTTTGTTGTTGTTGAAATACGCGAAAACTTTGTAAAAGACCGCAATAAAACAGAATTAAATCATTAATTATTATTACTTTTTTATCTTTGAAAATAATTCAAATTAGAGTTTTAATGTTTAAGGGACTGGAATTCAAACCAAAATTGTTCTGAAAAATACTGAAATAAGTCTGGAATTTTGAACTCGAAATTTTTTAGCAATCCTACTTTTTTTTTTAAATTCTGATCGACCAAATTAAGAAATTCTATTGTAATTGGTTATATGGGAATTTAATGAAATCACTAGATTATCGATAAAAGATTAGAACAACGTGAAAGCGGCACGCGTAATTCCTCTTATCGATAGGTCTTTTTTACAAGTCTCGATTTTGCAAATGGTTAAGCGGAAGGTCGATCGCATTGGTTTGTGGATTTAATATAGCAGTGACCCCGGATAAGATTTCGAACTTTGTAACTAAACTTGTTAGATTATAGTATCAAGTCTTTTTTTTTTTGAGTCATGTCTTGAGCGAATCATTTTCCTTCTAGAAACAATTGATTTTTTGGATCTTGTTTTTCAATGTGTAAGATGAAAAGGACTCTAACCCAAGCATTCGTAAAAATCGTTTTACACAAAAAGTATTGAAATTAGCCAATTTTTCACTCCGAATGCAAACTTGATTCAAAAGAGGAGAAGGCCCTAAGTATCTAACAAAGATGTAATTCTAGTGTTTATGGAGTAAAATGAGGCAATTCAATTTTGAGGTTAGGGCCTGGTCCCAGCGCCCTTAAAGTCGTCGTAATAGGAGAAATATTTGCAAAAAAATGACCATCACATTACAAGTAGCATAGGCCAGTTTTTTCGTTCTTTAAATACTTTTATAGTTTTCGCAATTCAAGTGACAATACAAATATTATTCTTAATATTGTATAACATAAGAGTTCATATGAGTAGTTCAAGAACTAAATATAATACTTATACATACCAATACATAAAAAATAAAATTACAGAATTTTGCGAAACATTCTTTTTATCGGTTAGATGTATGCTGTTAATTAGTATGAGGATATGCCATTTCGGTAAAAAATATTGTAAAACTCTTGATTTGCTTGGAATCAGAACACTCCATTTTTACAAGACGAAAAGTTGAAACGCGTGGGTTATTATGCCCAAACAATATTTCTGAAAAATTTTGGTAAGGTATTATCAAATATTGTACTGTACAAAAGATTGTTCTTAAATAAAATATCTTGGAGTTTAAAAAGTCATAGGCTTAAAAAAACATTTCTGATCATTTTTAGGGTTTCGTAGGCAACCCTTATGCTATCGGTGATGTGGTCTCGCTACCATATAATACTGTGGGGGCAAGCACAGAGTTATATATTGCAATTTTAGCTTTATTCGTTACATTTTTACTTCTAGTAATAGCTTGTACACTGCC
>JAUMHM010000071.1:4932274-4942623 GCA_032362435.1 Melikaiella ostensackeni | reverse complement strand
TTTCAGTTAAAGTTTACCGAAGATGTTTACACATAAATCTGTCTTGGGTCGTAGTTTAGGACGCACGTGATGTTTTTCATTTTTATTCTAATATAAAAATATATTTTTTACATTTTGAAGGCACTGTAACTCTCATCTTCGTAAATCTGCATTAGTATATAGAAGTTGACTCATTGGAACATTGTTGCTTAATCCCAAATTATTTTGTTATCACTGTCAATTTAAAATTATGTAGCTTTAATTTTCGAATTTTAAATATTTCGATTGCTGACAATTCAATTTAGACAATATTGCATAAACGTTTTCAACCTAAAATCGTTCTTTTAACGATAGGCATTTAAAATCAAAATATGTAAGTTTTGAAAGCTACATATGATACAAAACTTTTTATTTCAAGGGTTTAATTAGAAATTCATAAATGTAAAAAGGGTTCCCACTTGCACAAAATGAGTAAAATTTTTGTTTAAACTGGGAAAATAAAAATAAATCAATCTTTAAAAATTGCAAATAGTTGGTGGAATAATAATAATAAAAACCAGAATTAGCTGATAGCAATAGCAGGTTAAAAAAATCGTCGGAGCAAAAATGAGTTAAGAACGTTGCGGGCAAAAACCAGTTACAAAGAAACAAGAATTGCATCATATATTACAATGTAACTATATAATAGAACGATATATTGTATTATATTCTATCGTTCTATTATATCTTTATATTATAATATACTATATAATCCTTGTTTTTCTTGTTTCTGTTTAATTCGTTTTTGCCCCTCTTGTGTGCAAAATGACTAAGGGTCATGCCGAGCTTGGGACCACGGCCTCAGCCCAAAAGCCCGTGAGCCCCACCTCGCCTTAAGCGACCCGAAATAAAAAAAGTGATCGCAACCGATTCCCTTAATGGCGTCGTCCTCAAATGACGCTACACTCTTTTACTGGGGGAGGGGTTCCATCGACGCGACGAAAAGCAAAACATTTACTCTAAATTTAGAGGCTTAAAATTATTTGTAGGTTCATTTAGAATCAATTTATTCAGATTATTTCATTTTTCAAAATAGAAAAAGGTAATCATCCAAAACAATAACACATTTCTAAAAATTGCTAACTTCCTCAAATTTGTATACTATATTTAAACAAAAATAGATATCTTTTGGTAAATTGAGTTTAACATTAATATCTCAATTAAAAGAAATCTTAATAGTATTCATAGGCCACCCTGCAGATTGGAACAAATCTTTGCTTTATGTCTCTGAATAGATTGGTTCTAAATCAACCCATTCTCTTTTAAAATTTCTTAAAGATCGAAATGAAACCTACTTTCAAGTTTTGTGTACTAAAATAGAACACAAAAAAACGCAAAAATAACAAATAGACTTCGAAACTACCTACTTTACGGCTCATTAGAAACAAATATACAGAGTCCGGCCCGAAATCTGAAAAGTGGTCGTAATCGACTTTTTTCATCTAAAAAAATTCTCCAATGCTATGTGGAAATCAAATTTTTTAACTATAAGCATTTTTTTAGCTAAGGTCGTACATAAATGACATCACGTTTTTAGGGCGATTTTTACAACACCGTCATGTCACAATTGGATCCCCACCCCCTCTATTTTTCATTTTATCTTAAAATGTTGCTTTTTTTCAAATTATCCTAAGATCAAATTTTGATTGAGTAAAAATTAGTTTCAAAAGCGAATTTTCATTCAACAACGCGTTGTTGCTGAGTCTTCATCAATGTCAGACTTAACAAACATAATGCGCAAAGCATTGCGCATTGGTTAGAAAAATTTCATGAGATAATTTTAAGATTTCTTGAAGATCGAAATGAAATCTACATTCTTATGAAAAGTTTTATGTACACAACTCGAACACAAAAAATCCGCAAATTAAAAATAGATTTCGAAATTGTGTGTGTTTGTTAAGTCTGAAATCTGATGACTCAGCAACAACCCATTGTTGACTAAAAATTCGCTTTTTAAACTGATTTTTACTCAATTAAAATCTGAGCTTAGGCTAATTTATTTCAAAAAAGTAACATTTTAAGATGAAATAAAAATAGAGGGATAGGGGGGGGTCCAATCGTGACATAACGGTGGTGTAAAAATCGCCCAAAAAAACGTGACGTAATTTATGTACGACGCCTTAGCTACAAAAATGTTTATATGTATGCAGTTAAAAAATTTGATTTCCACATAACATTCGAGAATTTTTTAGCTGAAAAGAGTCGATTACGACCGCTTTTCAGATTTCGAGCCAGATCGGGCTCACGGGCTTTCGGTCTCAGCCCGTGGGCGCATGCTCGGACCGAGTTTGGCCCGAACCGACCCGTCGGGCTCGGGTTTTTAAAAATTTTGCACACCCCTATTCCAGATGCAATTATAGATTTAACAAAAAGTCAGACTACAATTTATTAATGACAAATGACCCCTTTCTCCGCTTCGCCTTGAAAATCGAAATTATAAATAATTTTTTCTTATGTACCTACAATGTTTTCACATAATCCTTGGACGAATAACTATAGAGAATAATCGAGAAAAATCGTTCTACGTCAAACTTCAGCCAAATACATGGAGATAATTCACTGAACTTCAAAACGAATGTAAAAAAAATACATATTACCTTACTTGCATACTACATTCCCATTAAGCTCAAGTTCCGGAAATAATAAGAGCTTTATGACTGTATATTTTGCTAAAACACAAAATACAAGATGGCGGCAAGAAAGAGCACGTGCTTTTGTATAATTCACATTTAATAATATCTAAAGGCTTTCATTTTGAAGTTTTTAAAATTATTTTTTTCAAGCTTCAATCGTGTGCAAAACTACGAATCTTGCTGACATTTCGTGAATATTGCAGTTCACTTCTTCAGGGAAGTAAACTGCAATGTTCACGAAACGTCGGCAAGATTCGTAGTTTTGCACACGATTGAAACCCGAAACATTTCCTTTTATTATAATGAATCATCGTGAAAGCCTTAAATCTGTTATTTTTTTCAGCTCTAAAAATTTGCATACTTTAATATTTTAAAACACAATAACTTTAAAATTAAAATCCACGGACAACCATATTTTACTTATATTCAACAGATGGATTACAAAGCTTTCAAAATTCAAACCCTTTCTATGTTTGAGTTCAGTTTAATTATAGCAAAAATGTTGTTTGAACAATTAAAAGGCGCAAGATTTACTTCTCGATATTTGATTTTACAATCTTGACACATAAATAATTATAGTAAATTGCACAAATCTACAAGTTATTCTCATAGAGAATTTAGCACTGGCTTTATTAATCGTCAACTAATTACTTTACTTAATTTTTATTCTTGATGACTATGGGTGCATAACAAATTTAAAATCCTTCGAAACAACCACATTAATCAAAAAACGCAAACTTTATATTGATTCTTAAATAACCAAACTCCAAATATAAAAAAATATAAACAAACAACTTTTTTATAAAAAAACTTGTCCATTAATATTCAAATTGCGTAAATAATTAAAGCTTCTGAGTTGACCATCTGTTTCTAAAAGCGCAATATTCAAAATGTCGGACAGGTTGAAAAAGCACGTGCTTTCTTAATTTTTGAAATACGTACTATCTGCCACTAATAAGCGTGAAACTTTTGACAATTTTTTGTCTAAGAACACTCTCTTGAGGGAGTTAGAGGTGTGCAAGTTTATTGTTTGTCGTTTCGAAGGATATTTGTTGAATTTGAGGAAAACATCTGTTTTGGAATAAGACTCACCCCTCCTCACAACGGTACTCCGGCCGCGTGATCCAAAGGAATTCAAGATACCGGTTGTGGGCCGGTGATTCTTCCTTGAATCCCTGGGTTGCGGCAACGGGGATCAGTCACGCGAATCGGGCCCTAGTCGATTCTTATCATCAACACTGATCAACACAGTCACAGAGTCACAGGCTACAAGAGAAGTGAGAAGAAGAGGGCACTATGCGACCATATTTTTGTTATAAGCCATGAGGTGGATCAACAGGCTGTCGGATAACTAGTGGAGGGGGAGAGACGAAATTTCTTCATAAAGAGGGTGGTTTTCACGTGCCCAGCAATCGCGCACTGAATGCCACTCGCACTCACTAGAAAACCGTAAGTCGCGCCGATCGATGCCGACACTCGCGCAATGAGCACTTCCAGGTCCAGCGAAAACAAAACAAAGAAAATAAAGAATAATATTGTGAAATGAGAGCTTAAAGTAGAACAAGTAATGTTTTGGCAATATTTCACTCTCACGTTTTGGAACTTACGTTCGGGCTGATACTGAACGTGAAAACACACAGATCCTTGCGTTAACGCGTCTTTCGCGCGAATGTGCGACCATATGCACGTGGACCGTCACAGTCGGCTAGGACTACGTTGCACTGCTGCGGGCTGCCGTTGGATTCAACCAACCACCGTGAACCACCTGTTACCATCAGACGTGATGCGCGCGCATCGGGAGCCGGCTTGAAGTTAGTGAAACAAGATCGTACACTGTCTCGTCGGCACCCCAAGCAGTGCTACCAGGTCTGGGGATTTTTCTTCAGATCTGAAGAAATTTTTACATGTCTGCGACTTCTGAAGAATTTGAAAAAATTTGTTTAAAATCTGAAGATTTTTTTTAATTTACCATTTTTGTTTAATTTGTATCTATAAAAATTAATTTACCAAGGAACAAATCGGAACAAACCGTGATATACGAAATTTGAAGTTGTTATTGGTGAATTATCGTTTTCAGTTCATATGTAAGTGGTGAAAAAATGGTGTAATCTTTTTGCTTTTCAATTTTCAGGCCTGCCGAGAAGGGGTGATGAAGGGGAGATTCTCCCCGGGCCCGAAGATAATTGAGGGGGCCCGGATTTTCCGGAACTGTCAGAAAAAAATTTTCAAATGAAATTATTTATTGATTATATTGATTGCGATTGATCCTTGCGACTTTCGATTGATTGATCGTCGCTTCTGAAATGCTCCCAACCTCTAGGCCTCTCTACCTGAATTCTAAATTTTCAAAATCACATGCAGGGGCCCATCATTCCCACCCCCGGGCCCGGTTTTCCTCTCCACGGGCCTGTCAATTTCACGTGATATTTCTTCAACTATTGATTAGTATTTTCTCCATTTGCGATTTCGCAATCCGACAGAACAAAATATAATGTCAAAAATTTGAGACTGAGGTGACGAAAGAACCATGGCTACCATGATCCGCTCGTCTGAAACGCCGGGCACTTCAACTTCAAATTTTTGACATTATATTGTTTTCAAAGAGATTTCAAAATTATATATGGACCATATACCAATTCACACTTGCAAACATAATTTTTGTACTTGAAAAGCAGAAAGTTAGCACAATTGTTTCACCACCTATGCACTGCAAACAATATTTCACCGAAACTCCATATAAACAATGCTCATTCGGATGCGTGATTGTTGATAATTTGATATGCAAAGTGCAAAACGAGATTTGTTCTTCATAAATTGTGATTAGTTGATTAAGGCCATATGAGCGTAACCTACAAATTGTGTTTCATTTTTTTTTTAAACCAACTTACTTTCACACGAAATTCGTTATCGCGTGAACGTAAGTTTGTTTTAAAAAAATATGAAAACAATTTTGAGGTTACCTTTACATGGTCTTAATCTCTTCAGATTTCTTTGCCTTTCATAAGTTGAAATTTCTTTCACATTTTTTTCCAACCAACTTACGTTCACATGAAATGCGATATCCAGTTGAAAATTTGGGAAACTAAATAAAAACCACTAAGGAACGTTTGCATTTTTTGTAATTATAAAAATTTAGGACCAGACAAACGTTCTTAAGTGCTTTTTATTTTGTTTCCCCAATTTTTAACTAGATATCGCTTTTTTTGCGAGGAAAAGTTGGTTGGAAATTTTTTTTGAGATTATTCTCACATGAGATGAGAATGTAAAAATTAAGAAATGTATTTTAGTACTTCATTGCTTTGTCACTTTTCATGAAAAACTCTTTTTTTCCTTTTTTTTGTACATTTATTGTACATTTGTCTCTAATGATCCGGGAAAGCGGGTATTCTCGAAGTCTAGTTTTTATTTGTGAACTTTTTAGGTGTTCCTTTTTCAGTCCACCAAAAATTTTCATAAGAAAGTAGATTTCATTTAGATCTTTAAGAAATCATTTTGAAAATAATTTTAGTGGTAAATATATTTTGCTGAACAATTTAAAAAAAATGGTATATGTTGCAAATAGTCATATGTATTTGACATTTCTACGCATTTTGACCAGTCGTGTGTTTGCAACGCGAAGTTCATGTTTTGAGAGCTTTGTGCATTGAGCGCATGTCTCATGGTTACATCCGTGAAAATTTCTACGAATAATGTATTTTTAAACTTGATTAGCTTTAACAACTTGAACAAACTTGAATAGTTCATAATAGTATTATTATATATTCAAGAAATTGACTTTTGAAATATGAAAAAATTCTGGAAAAATCTGAAGAAATTTTTTGAATTGGTCTGAAGATTTTCTGAGGATAATTGTGGGAGAGCAGAAGATTTATTTTTTTGACACCTGTCAGCACTGTTTTTGATTGCTGTGCTATCAAGAAATAAATAAATAATATAATTTATTATTTTTTTCAACATATCAGGAAAAACAAAAATTGAAAATATAAGAAAATCAAACGGTTGATTTAGAACCAATCTGTTCAGATTATTCAATTTTTCAAGTAAAAAAGATGATAATCCGAACCAATAACACATGTCTAAGAATTGCTAATTTGAAGAAAATTGTATATCTTGTTTTTCAATAATAGGCTACAACAATCTGAATATATCCCATGAAAACAATCCAGCATTTTACTCTAGATTCCAGTTTTTCAAATATTCTTATTAATCCTTCATTTTACGTATTGTACATATTGTATCTTGAATTAGAAGGAAAAAGATTTTCTGAATGCATTCCTTTAAGTCTTTTGACAATTTCCTAAAAATGTTTTCTACCAATGTTTAGTTTAGACGATGCATACTCTTTACCCAAACGAGGGGTCGAATTCATAAATTTCGTTCTTCATTACCCTTAAATATGCTTCGAAAAAAACGTCAGTGTCTCCTTTTTCTCTGAATAGTCAGTATACGCCTTGGATTCAGAGAGTGAACAACTCAATGTTGGTTTTCGTTCTTACTTTTTAAATAATACAAAAAATAAAAAATTAATTAGACTTTTTCGTGTTTCTGCATAAGTATCTAAATAAAAAGTGGTTTTTTGAAAAAAGGGTTGGTGCTCTAGGATGTGGATTAAAACTTATGGAATGTGAAGATAAGTTGTTTGACCTATAGTAAATTCAATTAAAATCAATAATTCTAGACAAAAAAATTGTCTATCGATTATCTAATTTTCAATTTTCTATTGCAGCTTAAAATGATTCTGAAATGTGTGTAATTTATCCTATACCTGTTTTGTTTTCCTGTAATTTTCCCCTGATGAGGAAGTCTAAATTGGCTTCGAAACATGTTGGGTCCCCAGTAGTATAAAAAAGACGGAGAAAAGAAGGAGTGTGAGGATGGTTTTGGTTGACTCTTTCTTTTTTCTCCCTCATTTTTCTTCCTGTTGTGTACATTCACTGTACATCTGTCTCTGATGAGCCGTAAAATCGGTAGTCTCAAAGTCTATTTTTGAATTGTGAACTTTTTGAATGTCCTTTTTCAGTACATAATAAATTTTCATAAGAAAAAAGACTTTATTTCGATCTTTAAGAAATTTTAAAAGAGAGACATTAAGCAAGGATTTGTTCCTCTCTGCAGGGTTGCCTGTGAATACTTAAGATTTCTTTTAATTGAGATTGTTAATGATTAAGTCAATTTGCCAAAAGATATCTATTTTACTTAAACATATTTAAAAATTTTGAGAACGTTAATAATTTTTCAGAAATGTGTTATTGATTTGGACTACTACCTTTTTCTTTTTGAAAAATGGAATAATCTGAATAGATTGTTTCTGAATCAACCAACAAAATTTGATTTCGGGTATATGATCTGTTTCCTTCATTTCCTATCTTCTGTGTACATAAATCTTGTAATAATTTTTTCATGTTTTTCATTTGTACAATTAATTTAAATGTTAACCTGGTACTTATCAAAAAATAAGTTTGCCATAGGTTTTACACACATTCATTAAATGAAATCATACCCTCGTTGTCTACGAAAAATGGTATTCTGAGGAAGATGCCATACTAACAATATGTGCATATTATGTACTACTGAGTATTTTATTTACATTGTCTCTAATCTCATGATTTTTTACAGATATTTTTTATTCCAAATATATTTAATATACTTTCAGTCTAATATATTTTTGAATTTTCCGAAGTATACTGTTAATATAGTAAAAATGTCATCCTGGCACCTATTATGAATATAATAATGTTGCCAGAAGGATGTACATAATTTGAGATATAGTATTTGTTTTCAATTAAAATTAAATCTCTTATGTTAATGTTTAAAGTATTTTACTATCTTGTTATTGTCTCTTTGGAATAAATTCTGAATATTGATATTTAGGGCTGAGACTTTCTGTATAGTTTCCTAAAATCTATTGGCATTCTTCGAACAGATGATTTTTACGAGGATTTGAGACTGGTTATTCTCTCTATCAAAAAAAAGTTTTTGTTTGGCTAAGAACTCCAGGAAATAAATTCATTTCCATCGGATTTCTACAGATTTCAATGATTTTAAGGGATTTTATATGATTAAAGATGTTTGGTGATTACATAAGATTCCAAGGGATTTTAAAAGATGTTTCATGGAATTTAAAAAAAATTTAAGTGATTTCAGTCCATTTTTGTGGTACTTCCTAATATTTGATAGGATTTCAAAGATTTTAAGGGATCTAAAAAATTTCAAAATTCAACTTTAAAGATTTCAAGGGGTTTTAAAGAGATATCAATAGGACATCAAAGGACTTCAATGTATTTTCACAGTATGTAAAAGATTTCAAGGGATATCAGAAATTTGTAAAGGATTTCATGAGATTTCAAATATTTCAAGAAATTTTAGAGGATTTTAACGGATATCTAGAAAACTTTAGGGATTTTAAGGAAACTAAATTAATTTTTAAGGGATTTCATAGAATTTGAAGAAACTTAAGGGGGTTCAACGGATTTTCTAGAAAAACTTTAGGTTATAAATGAAATGAAATGAAATTGAGTTTCAAGAAATTTCGTAGGATTTCAAAGCTTTTCGGGGATTTTACAAGATTTATATGGATTCCAACAGACTATAATTTAATTTTAGAGAACTTCAGCGAATAAATTAAATTAAATCGAATTTCAACGGATTTCTACAGATTCCAATGATTTCAAGAGATTTTATATTATTAAAGATGTTTGGTGATTACATAAGATTCCAAGGGATTTTAAAAGATGTTTCAAGGATTTGAAAAAATTTCAAGGCGTTTTAGAAGATTTCAACGGATTTCTCAGGAACTTTAGGGAATGAATTAAATTAAATTTTAAAAAATTTCTACGGATCTCGAATATTTCAAGGGTTCTTTTAGATTATTTACACCGATTGAAATTTTCTTTAAGGATTGTAGCTGATTAAAAAAATGCATGTTTTATTAGGATTATGAGGGATTTTAGGGAATTTCAATGGATATCTAGAAAAATCTAGGGATTGAAGGATGTTATATTATATTTCAAGGAATTTTAAAGGATTTCGAGGGGTTCCAAAGCATTCCAAGGTATTCTGAAGAATTTCGTAGTATTTTAACAGATTTTGAGAGTTTCTAAGTGATTTAAACGAATTTCGAAGATTTGAAGGGATTTAATAGGATTTTAAAGAATTCCATAGGACTTCAAAGCTTTTTTGTGATTTTACAAGATTTGAATGGATTTCAAATAATTTCAAAGATTTCGAATGATTTCAAAGGATTTCAAGGGATTTTCAATATTTTTAGAGATTTCACAGATATTTCTATGAATATATTTTGTACTACATGAACCAGATTTTTATACAATTCAATTTTCGCTGGGATTATAGTTCATTCGTTTTCCATTCCAAATGGTTTTATTTTCTTCCTTTTTATTTTGAAACATACTCGAATTTTTAATTACATTTTCCGCAGTAAATAGCTACATTTTATGGATTGATTTAGAAGCAATCTATTCAGATTATTCCATTTTTCAAAAAGAAATAGGTAATAATCCAAACAAATAACACATTTCTAAACAATTAACAATATACTTAGGAAATTTCAAAAATATAATAGACTGAAAGTATATTAAATATATTTGAATCAAAAATATCTGTAAAAAATCATAAGATTGAAGACAATGTAAATAAAGTACTCAATGGTACATAATATGCACATATTGTTAGTATGGCATC
>JAUMHM010000071.1:4920240-4932174 GCA_032362435.1 Melikaiella ostensackeni | reverse complement strand
AGTTGTTCCCACGAGAAGCTAGGGAAAGGGTTCGTCCACCCTTGCAGAGCCCCGCATGCAAGGGTAAGGCTGATACTTTAGGAGGTCGCCCCGTATCCCAGAGACATCGTTTGAGACATATCACCCGTGCCATTCAGCTTTCGGCACGGTTGTTCATGTCTTAGCTTGGGGGTTTTTCCTGCGGGACATTCCCTGGACAATTGTCTGCGACTGCTTATTAACTTTTGTAACCGTATTCAACAGAAACCCTCGGCACAGGGACCCTCCATCCGCAACCTGAGGACGCGTTGAGTGGCTGTGTCATAGGCTTTTCGGTTCGACTCCAAAGGAACCGAACCGAATAACCGAATAAAATTTTTAAAAAAAACTAAAATATTAGTGCTTCGACCGGGACTTGAACTCATGACCAGTATCTTATCAGACGTCCGTTTTTTTCTATGACGAACTCACCGCGATGCTTATAACTTTGTTCATGCAGACACTCCGCACGCGCATAAAAACATTTGTTGAAATTGTCTTTATTTTCAATATCTGCACATTTGGATGAGATATTGCCACTATTTGACACAAAAGACAATTTATTACAGAAAAAAAATCGTTTGATTTTTATAAACTGAGGCATGAGGGCATCAAGCAGGGCCCCCTGCGGGAGCCCTTGTAGAATATCTGAAATTTAACAGTTTGACTTCCAAAAGAATGTCATCAGTTTTTTGACAAAAATGCATTTCTTGTATGTTTGAACTATTCAAACATCAAAATGTGTAGCGTGAAAAAAATATTAACAATTTGAACTTAGAAATTTCAATCAATAGACCGTGAGGTCAAACGAGCGGGCCCCCTGCGGAGGCCCTTGTGGTTTTTCCCCTATCGATTGTCCACATGGACCCCTAACGGGGGCCGCCATTCCGAAAAGGGCTAAATGAGGCTTACCTCACATGGATTACAAAAAAAATCCAAACAAAACCGTGCAATATTTAAACTTTCTAAATTTTCAGCCTTGTACAAATCCATATTTCCAAGCGGACAATCCTTACATGAAATTGTATGTTTTTAAATGAAATTATTTTAAGATAATTTTGAATTGTTCACATTATTACGCTTCATTTAAAGAACTTGTGCTATTTTGAACGATTCATGGAATTTCTATTATTTTTTTTTTTCAACTTCCGAGACAAACTAATTCATTTTGAACTAATCAAATTCGAAAGTATTTGAATTATAATGCTTCAAAGACAAAATATGAACTTTCTAAAGTCTTTAGATTGAAATTTTAGGATTAGAAAACTACAATTCTCACGTTTTGTGTATTGTTTAATTCATATGACTTAAAAATGGTTTCATTTATAGATTACTGTATGTAAAAATTTCGATTGCCGATGAACACTCTGAAAATTCAGCTACGCAGGCTTTAATTTATAAATCTTATAATTTAAGATTCTTCAATTTCCTTGGGCTTAAATTTTAGATTGTTTCGCTTTGAGCCCCTCTAATTCTCTTTCTTTATTTAATTTTTTTAACTACCTACTTTAAAATCGTTAGCTTTCAAGTTTCCGAACACAATTCGACTTTCGATTCCGCAATGAAATTTTTTTTTTCTAAACTGTTTAATTTTAAAATACTTTTGGATTAGAGGTGTTCATCCTCAAAGGCGTTTTTGACCTTTTAATCGTTGGTAATCGCTTTCAATAATTCGTAATCTCATGTACTCATACAATTACAACATATTTTGATTTTAATTATTTCCTCCATGCTCGTCAATATAAAAAATGTAAGATTTTATTAGTTGAAATCAATGTTAAATATACATAGCGTTCCCTTATTCAGAATATTTCCCTTTAAAGCCTTCTCGAATTCAAATTCATTATAGAATTGTTTTCAGAATCGCAGAATATTATTGCTCTACTACAGAAGCTTTTTCAATCTATATTGAGAAACCTGTTTTGAAAAACTCGAATGAATATTGCTCTATGAAGGACTAACTACCTAATTCAACCCTTTTTTACCACCTCTCATAAACGATAATGACACTTGAATAACTTGTATTCTTATGTAATGAATATACATAGTGTTTCCCCAAGCAGAAGATTTCCTTTTGAAGCCTTCTCGAATTCAAATTCATTATAGAATTGTTTTCAGAATCGCTTATGAATCGTTTCAGAATCGTCTATGAACAGTTCACTACTTAATTCACTCCATTTTTATTTCTTTTCATAAAAGATAATGACACTTGACTAATTTGTATTCTCATGTAACTGTACGAAATTACAATTTATTTTTATTTTTAAGCTTCAAAAATTCGATTAGGATTTTCTTAAAACACTCTTTTTTTCTATGCTTGGCAGTTGGAAAAATGAAAGATTATATTACCTGAAGACAAGATTGAATATACATAGTGCTTCCTTAATTAGAAAATTTCCTTTTGAAGCCTTCTCGAATTCAAATTCATTATAGAATTGTTTTTAGAATCGCTTATGAATCGTTTCAGAATCGTCTATGAACAGTTCACTACTCAATTCACTCCATTTTTATTTCTTTTCATAAAAGATAATGACACTTAACTAATTTGTATTCTCATGTAACTGTACGAAATTACAATTTATTTTTATTTTTAAGCTTCAATTCTTCGATTAGGATTTTCTTAAAACACTCTTCTTTTCTATGCTTGGCAGTTGGAAAAATAAAAGATTATATTACCTGAAGACAAGATTGAATATACATAGTGTTTCCTTAATTAGAAAGTTTCCTTTTGAAGCCTTCTCGAATTCAAATTCATTATAGAATTTGTTTGAAGAATCGCAGAAGGTTATTGCTCTAATATAGAATCTTTTTCAATTTCTATTTTTAAACATGTTTTCAAAAACTCGAATGAGTATTGCTCTATAATGGGTTAACTACTCAATTCAATCCTCCTCTTGTCTCCTTTCCTAACGAATAATGACACTTGAATAACTTGTAATCTCACGTAATTGTACAAAATTACAATATATTTTTATTTTTGAGCTATAATTCTTCGATTAGGATTTTCTTAGAACACTCTTTCATTTTTTTTATGCTTGGCATTTAAAAAAATAAAAGATTATATTACCTGAAGACAAGATTGAATATACATAGTGTTTCCTTAATTATAAAATTTCCTTTTGAAGCCTTCTTGAATTCAAATTCATTATAGAATTGTTTTCATAATCGCAGAAGACTATGGCTCTACTATAGAGGATTTCTCAAATGAAATTTCTAAACGTGTTTTTAATAACTATAATAAATATTGCTCTATGAACAGTTGACTATTTAATTAACTCAATTTTTATTTTATTTCATAAACGATAATGACACTTGACTCATTTGTATTCTTATGTAACTGTACAAAATTACAATTTATTTTTATTTTTGAGCTTCAATTCTTTGATTAGGATTTCCTTAAAACACTCTTTTATTTTTTTTATGCTTGGCAGATAAAAAAATAGAAGATTATATTACCTGAAGACAAGGTTAAATGTACATAGTGTTCCCTTATTTAGAAAATTTGCTTTTAAAGGCTTCTCCAATGCAAATTCATTATAGAATTGTTTTCAGAATCTCAGAAGATTATGGCTCTACTATAGAGGCTTTTTGGAATGAAATTTATAAACGTGTTTTTAAAAACTCCAGTAAATAATGCTCTTTGAACAGTTGACTACCTAATTCACTCAATTTTTATTTCTTTTCATAAACGATAATGACACTTGACTAATTTATATTCTCATGTAACTGTACAAAGCTACAATTTATTTTTATTTTTAAGCTTCAATTCTTTGATTAGGATTTCCTTAAAACACTGTTTTATTCTTTCTATGCTTGACAGATGAAAAAATAAAATATTTTATTACCTGTAATCAAAGGCAGATATACATAGCATTCCCTTAATTAGAGAATTTCCTTTCAAAGCCTCCTCGAATTCAAATTCATTATGGAATTGCTTTAAGAATCGCAGAAGACTATGGCTCTATTGTAGAGGTTTCTTCAAATGAAATTTATAAACTTGTTTTTAATAACTTCAATAAATATTGCTCTATGAACGGTTGACTACTCAATTCACTCAATTTTCATTCGTTTTTATAAACGATCATAGTACATGAATAATTTGTATTCTCATGTAATTGTACAAAATTACAATATATCCTTATTTTTAAGCTTCAATTCTTTGATTAGGATTTTCTTAAAACACTCTTTTATTTTTTCTATGCTTGTTAGTTGGAAAAATAAAAGATTATATTACTTGAAGACAAGATTAATTATACATAGCGTTTCCTTAATTAGAAAATTTCCTTTCGAAGCCTTTTCGAATTTAAATGCATTAAAGAATTGTTTCCAGAAAGCAGAAGACTATGGCTCTACTATAGAGGTTTTTTCAAATGAAATTGATAAATTTCTTTTTAATAACTCCAATAAATATTGCTCTATGAACGGTTGACTACTTAATTCACTCAATTTTCATTCCTTTTCATAAACGATCATAATACTTGAATAATTTGTATTCTCATGTAATTGTACAAAATTACAATATATTTTTATTTTTGAGCTATAATTCTTCGATTAGGATTTTCTTAAAATACTCTTTTTTTCTATGCTTGGCAGTTGAAAAATTTTAAGATAATATTACCTGAAGACAAGGTTGAATATACATAGCATTTCCATAATTAGAAAATTTCCTTTTAAAGCCTTCTCGAATTCAAATTCATTATAGAATTGTTTTCAGAATCGCAGAAGATCATGGCTCTACTATAGAAGGTTTTTCAGTTTAAATATGTAAACTTGTTTTCAAAAACTTGAATGAATATTGCTCTGTGAAGGGTTAACTACTTAATTCACTCTTCTTTGATCTTCTCTCATAAACGAAAATGACACTTGAATAATTTGTAATTTCATGTGCACTCATCTCTTCATTCGTGGTCACCCTCGTCTCTGGTTGGCCACTAATCGAAGGCTATTAAAAATATAGTGTCAACCGGATTTAACGCGACGAGTGAGTAAACACTCAAGGCCGCGTATATAATCTCTGAACCCGGCACGTACAAAAGTATATGCGCAGAGAGTTGCAATATGAATAGATTCTGACACGGTGCTCACTGACCGAGCGAAAACCTTGAGTATAGGCCGTCAAGGGATGCTCAGGGGGTAGACAGAAGCATTCAAGCGTGAAAAACCGTGAGGCTGGCCAGAGATGTGATCGCCACGAATGGCGAGATGAGTGTAATTGTACAAAATTAAAATATATCTTTATTGTTGAGCTTTAATTCTTTGATTGAAATTTTCTCGAGACCTACTTTTGTTTTTCCATGCTTGTGAATTGAAATAATAAAAGATTTCATTACCCGGAATCAAAGTTAGATATTCATAGCGTTCCCTTGTTTAGAACACTTCCTTATAAAACCTTGTCTAATTTAAATTCACTTAAAAATTTGTTTTAAGAATCGCAGAAGATTATTGCTCTAATATAGAATCTTTTTCAATTTCCATTTTTAAACATTTAATTCTTTAATTCCTAAAAAAAAATTCTTGAGGCATTTTTTTCCATGGTTGACAGTTGAGAAATAAAAGAATAAAAGAAGAAATAAAAGATCGTATTACTTGAATCGACAAATAGATATATTTGTAGAGTTCACTCAGAAAATTTTCTTAAAAAAATCTTCTCGAATACAATTCACTATAAACTTGTTTTCAGAATCGCAGAAGATTAATATCTACTATAGATGCTATTTTAATTTAAATTCATAAACTTGTTTTTCAAAAATTGAATAAGTATTGCTCTATAAAGGGTTAACTACTCAAATAACTCCTTTTTTATTAGCTTTCGTAAAAGATAATGACACTTGAATAATTTTTTATCTCATGTAATAGCACAAAATTACAATGTGTTTTCATTGTTAACCTTTATTTCTTTGAATAAAATTTTCTTAAAGCACTGTTTTATTTTTTACATGCTTGACAGTTGAAGAAATAAAATATTGTATTATTTGAAATGAAAAGTGAATATTTATGGAGTTCACTCAGAAAATTTCCTTAAAAAAACCTACTCGAATATAAATTCACTATAAACTTGTTTTCAGAATCGCAGAAGGTTATGGCTCTCCTATAGATGATTTTGCAATTTCAATTTATTAACTTGTTTCCAAAAACTCGAATGACTATTGCTCTATAAAGAGTCAACTACTTAATTCACTTCTTTTTTATTTCCTTTCGTGAACGATGATGACACTTGAATAATTTGCAATCTCGTGTAATTGTACAAAACTACAGTATATTTTTATTCTTAAACTTTAATTCTTTGACTAAAATTTTCTTGAGACATTCTTTTGTTTTTCCTTGCTTGTCAACTAAAAAAATTGAAGATTTTATTACCCGGAATCAAACTCAGATAATTATAGCATTCCCTTATTTAGAACATTTCTTTATAAAACCTCATCAAATTTAAATTCCCTATACACTCGTTCAGAGAATCGCAGAAGACCATGCTGCCGTCCTGATGAAGAAACTATACAACTGCATTTGAAACGAACTGAGATTTTCAATAAAACGCGTTTGCATCTGCACGTTTTAACGTATGAGAGTTTTTGATAAAAAAAAAGAACTTTTCTTGGGTAAATCGGACATGCTCTTCTCATTAAAATAATAAGAAATGGCGAATTCCAATTATTTATTGCAAAACTGTAGATATGTCAGATATTAATGTACAAAGTCGCCGAGAATCCTTACTAATAAACACATCTGCCCAGATGTGCTGCCGAATGCAGGAATCAGCCTTCAATATCCTCCGAGTTTCCTGCTGGAGAAACTTAACAACTAAAAATTTTCCAAAAATTGATGAAAAAATTAAATTATGATGTAATTATCAATTGGTTAATTAATTAAAATTAATTGTTGAGTTTTGTTAATACAAAATGTATCAATAATACAAAAGTAATCAATTTGATATTTTGATCATTAAAATCATTGTGTGCGCACAAAATAAAACAAAAGAGTGTATAGACTTTGATCAAATTATTAATTGTTCATTAAAACCAATTAATTTCGCTTAACAGTGTCATGAACACACCTTTTGACTGACAAGCATAACAAAAAATTCTAACAATAAATAATATTCATTAAAGGAGAAGATTTTCAATATGTGAATTTTACAGATTCTACTAAATTTAACTCAACATTTTTTGATATATTCTGTAAATGTCAAAATGGTTTTAAAAAAAATTTTTCAGTTTTCTAATAGAATTCTAAACCGAAAATTCTTCTTATAAAAAATGCTTGTAAGAAAAAACGGCTATTATTTGGAGTGGTTCGGTAGACCAAGTAAATATTTTTTTTCACAAATAAAATCCGAGATTAGTCAGTTGAATATACTTTGAGGTTAAAATTCTTCATTGAAAAAATTAATATTCAAAAAATTATTCCCCAACTCGATTTTGAATTGAATCTTCTCATTTCTTCTAAATATACTGAAAAATGTACTTTATATGATCATTTCTCAATTATTTAGGTAAAATTATTGATTTTTTCTTGACACGAAAGAATCTAAAAAACTATATTACTACAAAGACCAGGCATAAAAATGAATTATTCACAATAATATATTATAGAACACAATTAATATTTATTTTTAAATATAGGTATATAATCAATAAAAACAAAAGATATTTATATTAGAACAGTAAGTCTGGGAAAGTCGAAGTGTAGCATTGCGTAACATTATAATCAGCAAATTACAAAAGTATCAAAATTGTAATTTTCTAACTTCTTAATTTATTAATCATCGTTTTAATCTTCACCATTATCAAAGTTGTCTGTAAGGTCCGGAACGTCACACTCTGGTAAATTGAACCAATATTCTCTCCCCTTGGAGGCATTAAACGCACTAGTTTTGTAATGAAATCATTTTTCTTACTTTTAGGTATCCTGCGATTAGAAATTTGAAAAAAGAATGTCGAAAAATCAAAATTTGAATTGCCAAAATAGGACTCGATCAATTTTTTCATCTCCCACTTGAATTATTCGGGCGAAATCAGAGAATTGAACATATTTTTACAACAATATTTATAACTTTTTTATATGTTCACTTATATACAACAAAATCATGCAAGTGATTTTTTTAAAACATTGTCCAATTTCCCCACAATTTTAAAATTAAAAGCTTCGGAATCATTTTGAAGAATAACAATTTTTCTAATATCACCAAATAGTTACGATAGTCTCTGAAAGGATAATAATGTATTAATAATATTTCTATGACTATTTCAGATAATTGATAATAATTATGTTATTAATTAACTGGAATTATTTTTGCTTGACAAATAAAAAAATGCAGATGTGCTATTGAAAAGAAGGATTGGTGGCGCAAAGTTACCCTCGAATCCGGTTGAAGAAACTTAACATTTACTTGCGCTATTCGATTTCAGGAAATCGATCTGCAGAATGACCAAGGATCCTCATGAGCAAAACACATCTGCGTAGATGTGTTTTATTTATCAGGATCTGAAGGCTCAGCACTATTTTAAATCCCGGAATTCGTGTAGATATGCTACAATTTCTGCAGATGTATTTTTTCTTCATCAGGAATTCTCGAAAATCGCAGTAGATATGCTAATTGAGACTTAATTATCTCGAGGCTCAATTACAATTTTCAATAATGATTAACATAGTTAAATTCATCTTTTCATTACGAATCCAACCATATAAAAAACTCAGTTTTGATAAGAATGCAGTTGTACAGTTTCTTCATCAGGACGGCAGCATGGCTCTTCTATAGGAACTTTTCCAAATAAAATTTTTTAAACTTGTTCTCAAAAACTCGAATGAGTATTGCTCTATAAAGAGTTAACTACTTAATTTCCCCCTTTTTTATTTCCTCTCATAAATGATAATGACACTTAAATTTTTTTGTGATAACGCATGCATCCCAGCTTTATACTAGTATAAGGTTGAGTTCCAACGACTATCGTTAAAATGCGAATAGGGAATTAAACAGTGGAGAGAGAAATGAGAATCAGGAAGGACGCGTTTACGTGCCACACAGCATCCGCACATGGTGCATTTCCACTTTCACGGTATAACATCCGTGCCAATTAATTAGTTTAACCGTATTACACTAGAAATTGGGCTTCTCTCACCGGAATTCGTAAATTAATAATAACTGGTGAACCCGTCATACAGAAAAGACGGCGCAATACCGTGCACCGGATGCACCCATCACGAGTTAACATCGTCGTAACTTAGGAACGCCATTTCGTGCTGCACATTTAGCACGTGAAATTAAATTTTTCATAACGCCCATGTTCCACCGGGTAAATTATTTTTATTACTGAAAGAAAAATCATACTGAGCTGCGTATAGTAAAGCTTATCTGCTATCACCCCTATGCATATTGTTTATGTTACCATCTTTCATTCCATTATCAGATATTAAAAATGATACACAACTTCTGATGATTAGAAATGATTGGGTGCGATTGCATCGAGAGTCTCCCTAGCTGCCCTGATGAACATCTTGAGGGGCCGTACATAAACTACGTTATCAATTTTGGGCTATTTTTGACCCCCCACCGCTCCTCGAAAGTAAAGCAATAGTTGGCTAAACATGGACTGTACCTTTATTCTGCGTTTTTTAGTGTTACTAGTGAGTTCAGTTGCCAATAGGCCTTCGGTAATGAATCAAGAAAAATTAAAAATATATAAGACTTCACAGTCCGAAATACCAAAAGAGATACATTTTCAGCCCAAGCAGACGCATTTTTAGCAAAACAAAAAGACTAATTTTTAACCAAAAAGTTGCATTAACAACCAAATAGATGAATTTCCAAGTGAAAGAGACAAATTTTCAAGGAAGTAGTTCAAGTTTTAATCAAATAGTTGAATTTTGAAGCCAAAAAGACGAAATTTTTCGAAGACAGTTGAATTTTCAACAGAAGAGTTGATTTTCAACCATGAAAGATAAACTCGCGAACAAGAAAGATGACTTTTCTACCATAAAAAATGAATTTTCATTCATAAAACAATAAATTTCTAGCGAAACGGTTGCAATTTCGAGCAAAAAAATGACTTTAACAGAATAGTTGAATTTTCAACAAAGAAGTTGAATTTCCAACCAAAAAAGATAATTTTAATGAAATAGTTGAATTTTGAACCACATAGCTGAAGTTACAACATACAAAGATGAATTGTCAATCAAGAAGATTAATTTTCTATCAAAAGATGAATTTTTAACAAATCAACGAATTTTTAATCAAATATTTGAATTCTCAAATAAAAAGAATAAGTTTTCAACCAAAAATGCAATAGATAAATCTTCGGTTTAAAAAATTACTTTTTAACAAAAAAAGCGAATTTTAAACAAAATAGTTTAATTCTGAACCAAGTAGATTAATTTTCCACAGAAAATATTAATTTTCTACCCATAAAGACGAATTTTCAACAAAAGAGTCAAGTTTTCAAACTCGAAAGTCAAATGTTTTAGAAAACAGCTGACTTTTAAACCGGAAAAAATGAATTTTCAACAAGGTTAATTTTCAATTAGGACAGATGAATTTTGAATCAAATAATTGAATTCAGCCAAAAAATATAAATTTTTAATCAAATAGTGGAATTCTTAATCAAACAGATGAATTTTCACTAAGAAGATTAATGTTCTAACAAAAAGACGAGTTTTCAACAAAATACATGAATCTTGCACTAAACAGTTGAATTTTCAACTAAAAAATATGATTCTTAACAAAAGTGTTAATTTTCCACCAAATTCTCAAATTTTCAAATAAATAGTTTAATTTTTGAGCGCATAGTTGAACTTTCAACCGTAAATATGAATTTTCACCATAAAAATTAAGTTTTAATCAAATAGTTTAATTTGTTGCCAAATTGTTTAACTTTCAAGCCAAAAAGACAAGCATTCTACGACTAAATAATCGAATTTTTAACCAAAATGACGAATCTTCAATAGAAAAAAATTGAATTTTTCACAAAGCAGTACAGCATGAAACCAATTAGTTGTTTTTTCAACCAAAAAAGATTAATTCTCAGCGAAACATTGTTAGTTCTAACCAATAGTTAAGTTTTCAACCAAAAAAATGAATTTTTCATCAAGAACATTATTGCTGTACCAAAAAAGACGAATTTTCAATAAAATCGTTCAATTTTGAAGCCAAAAAGATGAATTTCCTACAAAAGAGTTGCATCCTCCACTTAAAAATATGATTTTTCAACAGAAAAGTTAATTTTATACCAAATAGTTAAATTCCTAGTTTCTGAAACTGATGAAAAAAAAGAACAACAAAAAATATATAAATGATCTTCATTTTCAGAGTGAAAAGTCTTGGTTAGATTGAATCACATTGCAAAATTCATGTCTGCTAGGTAAAATTAGACTTTGAATTGAGACACATATTACAAAATAAGTTTATATTTTGGTTCGAAAATTATGATATTAAATAAAAATCCCCAAAAATTAAACAATAAAACTTTGAATTGCTAAGCTGTAACGCAAAAATATTTTTGAAAACTTTTATTTCGAGTTTCACAAATTAATGATAATTCAATTGGGCCATTCCGGAATAGATCGTCTAGACGTCGCGATTTCAATTTAATTTGATTTTGAGATATAATATTCCTGAATATTCCAAGAGTAGATTTTCTCTATTCATAAGCGTTATATTTGATTCCGTTTGTAAAAATTATTTTTAAATAAGGATGTGCACTGAGAAAATATCGTGTGCGCTGCATGACAAAATTGTGTTATTTTAGATGAATGCATCAAATAATTTAAATCAGACCAATCTTATATTATCATTCATACAAATTTAGGTTTCATATGTGACGCGCTCCGAGAAAAGGGCCCTTAGCGACCAAAAATCGATTTTCAGATTATGAGCATTTATTATTAATCGAAACTTGCTCTTTCGATTGACGAAGTCAGAAAAAT
>JAUMHM010000071.1:4904055-4916328 GCA_032362435.1 Melikaiella ostensackeni | reverse complement strand
GCTCCCAGGGGGACCCTGCGGTGGTTGTTTGACCAATTTTTAATATATATATATATATATGTTACCGTTGTACTTTATCCCACAAGTTTTTCATCGTGCTTAAACTACTTCTACGCCGCGTCAATCTCGGCTCGATGCACAAAACAGGGGTTGAAACTTAAAAATATATTTTTGCAATATTTGGCACACCCTACTGTAAAGCTTGTATACATCATGCAGTTACATTTCATTGTTACAATTTTTTATTAAATTGCAGAATATATTACATGCAGTGCACAAGGAAAAGATGTTCGACAAATTACATACATTGGCCAGTTCCTTTTCAAGTACAATCACGAGTTTGAATTCCTCAGCTGCTGTTTCCGGGTCAGCTCCAAGAAGAATAGCTATGTTAGTCATGTAACGATGATATGCTTCCAATTCAACCTCACTGTTTTCCTTCTGATAATAATCTCGACTTGGCAAAGCAAGTTGCATCTGGTCCAGCTAAAAGTAAAACTCCAATGTATATTTTAAAGTCAGAAAGACTTCGACGATTCAACTTTTAAAGCTTACTTTATAGAAAGTTGTTCAATTCCAAAATAAAACGTTGAAGTTCATTTGAAAATGTTGACGCAGTGAAGTTTTCATTCAATTATATGAAAGCTTTCAATCAGATAAATATATCCAATTTTTAAAGTTTCCTGATTTATAGCAGCAGTAAATTCCTTCAGCGAATTATCAATATTGAATTGAGATTGAGTGTGAATCTCATTAAAAAATTACTATAATTTCTTAGCACCCAGAAAGAAGAAGACTTGAATTAATTTCAAGATTTTAAACTATAAAATTTGGAAAGAATTAATATTATTTTTTTTTAATTTTCTCCTTCATGACGTCGAACTTCAAAAGATTCAAATTTGGTTATATTATTTGAAAATATTCAAATTCTAAACATTGTATACTAAGTGAATAAGAAAACGACTTTACACTATTCGAATTAGTCAAATCTTATACTTATTTGCTGGCTTTGAATATCGAGGGCTTTTAGATTTGGATTTATCTAAATATTACACGGTTATCCTCGATTATGTTCAACTCACAAGTGCTTGCACATCCAATTTCTCTTTTTTACGTGTTTCGGGGACACCCCCCGGTTATTTTAAGCCAAGAAAGAAAAAAGTCGTTTTACACATTTTTGAGAAAGCCGATTTCTTCATCCTTATCGATAAAATATCTCATCTTTCTCGAAAACGACTTGAAAGGGAAAACACTTTCAACAAACAAGCTGGATAGCAAACATTTTGACAAATTTTTCCAAGAAAAAAGAAAAAATCGATAACAATGAACCAAAATAGCATTTAGTTTGATGAATTTCAACAGTTTATTTTTGGAAACGTTTGTTTTTAATTCAGTGACAATGTTAAGAACATGTTTCCTGAGATTATTAAGGTTCCTGAGCTTGAGAATAAAGAAAAATTAGTTTTTATATCTGAATGTAAAGAAACATCATTTTTAATGATTAAAAATCTTATTTTTGTCGAAAACGGCGCATAATATGCATAGCCAATCGTAGTTCAAACTTGTTTCTCTTTCTGAAAGCTATAAAATTGTACTCTTACAAGAAGTTTATCTTATATATTTTAACCAATTTAAAAAAAAATAGAAAAAGTCGATGAATAATGACTAAAATAGCATTTAGTTTAACGAACTTCAGCATTTTATTTTTAAAAACCTTTGTTTCTAGTTCTGTAATAGTGTTAAACTTAATGCTATTTTAGTCGATTGTTATCGATTTTTTCTAGATTTTTGTAAAAATTTGTTAAAATACACAAGATAAACATCTGGTAAGAGTATAATTTTATAGATTTAAAGGAATGAAACAATTTTTAATTATGAGCAATGAACTATAAATTTATACTTTGCGTCATTTTCGAGAAAAATGAGATTTTTAATTGTTAAGAATGATGTTTCTTCAATTTTGGAAATAGAATCCAATTTTTCTTTACTTTGAAAGTCAAGAATCTTGATAATCTTATTGAATATGTTTTTCATATTGTTACTGAACTAAAAACAAATGTTCTTAAAAACTAAATTTTGAAGTTCGTTAAACCACATGCTTTTTTGGTTGATTTTTATCGATTTTTTTGAAAAAATTTGTTAAAATATACAAAATAAAGCATCTGGTAAGGGTATAATTCTATAAATTTCAGGAAAGGGAACAATTTTGAACGATATTCATATTTTGCGTCGTTTTCGAGAAAAATGAGATTTTTAATCGTTTAATCGTTTATTGATGTTAATCGTTTTTTTTTCAAAAACGCGTAGTACGATTTTTTTCTTTCTTGGCTTAAAAGAACCGAGGGCATCTCCGAAACACGTACAAAAGAGAAACTGGATGTACAAGCACTTTTGGGTTGAACTTAATCGAGACTAGCCGTGATTAATTTCTTAAAATTATGATGCTGTGAAATTTCCAGTCTTTTCAACAGAAATTAGATTTTAATTTCCTTCAAGGAACTAATAAATTTTTTGAATTCAAATGGACAAATTGATGAAAAAAATAATATTACAAAAGCTTCGATTGTAGCTGTTCAATTTTTTCACTCAGAATTTTGACTTGAAGTTTCTGTATGAACCCTTAATCGTTTTCAAAAAAATGCTTGTTTGTAATAATCGTGAAAAACGACCCATGTTCCTTTAGTCATTGACTAAGGTCTTACTTTGCCGGCGCACCTGGAGGATGTTCATCGAGGAATTCTTGTCGTCAGGACCAACCCACTGCTCAAAAAGTACCCCTTCGTTAAAATCACCACGTAATCGGCCCAGAAGGACTTCCACAGAATACGGAGGTGCTCTCCATAGAAAGCCCTCAACGGCAGGCCAACCGCCAAGTGACTTCAGCAGCTTTCGCAATGGCTCATCTCCAATTTTCCGTATTTGAGCTGCACACAGTTTTTAAAAATAAATATCACCTCTTTTACTACTCCAACTCGGATAATCTTTTGAAAGTCCTCTGGAACACTTGAAACACCACGAAAATCCTTGCAATCTTTTGAAATACCATTAAATCATCTGAAACCACTTGAAATATTTCAAAATCTATTAAGTTATTTTTCATTCACTTGAAGTCCCTTGAACAGAGCCCAATTTAATTCTCAGGCTGCCCTTTTCAATTTTCGTTACAGAAAAGCAATACACCATAAAATCGTAGAAATCTCTATAATTTTGAAATCTGGCATACGCTAAAAAATTGAGTGGCCAATTTCTCGCTTAGGTCGTTTTTTGAAAAGTAGCTTTTAAAATTAAAATGCTCATAACCTCATGGAAAAAGTTTTTTCCTTAAATTATAAACATGCATACTTCTCATCTTATTTTCTCTAGAACAACATATTTTGAGGACGAACCGACGCACTTCAACGGAATATGACGTATACAATGCGGAAATTTCTATATCCCTGGGATTTTTTGGGCATTTTTGGGATTTTCAAATATCCAACGTAAGATAGTAATTCTTCAAATACAGGGCACTTTCGAAATAAGAAAGTTTTTTTCGAAATTGCATTTTGTGGTTCAAGTTAGATTCATTAGCTTTAAAAGCAGAGCTTGTAAAAGTATTCGCGCTACAAACTTATTTGTAGCACTCCTGGAAATGTCGGGGCCAAGAGAGGGGGAAGGCCGAGTGACATTTTGCCACAGAGGTCGTCAATATCAAGAAGCTGCTTTTTCAAAAGGGCATGCAATGCATTGTTCCCCCACTGACGAAACTATTAAGGGCAAGAATTGCCCTTAAGAACGTGCCATCGGCATGAAAGGATAGCAGAGTGGTCTTCATTCCCAAACAAGGGAAGGAGGGCTACATTGCTGCTAAAGATTCCAGGCCGATAAGTTTGATATCCTTCATACTGAAGACGTTAGAGAAGGTGGTCGAGAGATCATCAGGGATGAGTCGCTTCATGCTGCTGTAACAAAATTGGAGCAGCTGCTTGAGCAAGGAGGTACGCCGTGGGCACATCCTTGGATATAGAAGGTGTCTTTAGCAATACCCCTCGAGGATCAATCTGCCGGGAGGATTAAAGGTGCGGTGTGCCAGGCCTGCTAGTAAGCTAGATAGAAAACATGCTGCGCCGGAAGCGTCTCGAAACCAGATGGGGTAGTGTGGCATGATGGGCTCAAGGCCTAGTTGGGGGAGTATCGCCGCGGGGATGACTGAAAGGGGGTCTTCTGTCATCCCTCCTGTGGTGCATTGTAATCAAAGGTCTTCTTCCTAGGCTGAATGAGGAGGGGTATTTTACTCGAGGTTACGCGAATAGTTTCGTAATCCTTCTCGGGGGGAAGGGGGGCTGAACTGAAAACGTTGATGGACTTCACAAAGTCTGCGCTGCGCATAGTAGAGCTGTGGTGCGACAGCTCAGGGCGTTAGGTCAATCCGGGGATGACCAGCCTGCAGGTTGGTCATCTTTACGAAAAAGTACAAAGTGCCGAATGTTGGCGTCCATGCATTCCATGGTAAGAGGCTAGTGATCTCAGAATCGGTTAAATATTTCAGAGTAATCCTGGATAGTAAACTGAACTGGGCGAAGTATCTGGAAATACTAATGAAAAGTTCTCCACGACCTTTTGGATGGGTAGAAGAGGTTTTGGACTGACATGGGGTTTAGGGCCTCAAATGATTGCCGGGCTCTACTCCGCTGTCCTCAAACCAAGACTTTTATACGTGACCGTGGTCTGGTGGCCACGGGTGGAACAATGAGGACTACGTCCATGGTAGAGATAGGCTACAGGCTCTGTGAAAAGCCTCCAAACGTTGCGATAATCACAATTGCGATAATCATATGTACTTGGGGGACTAAACACACTAGGCTCCCAAATGACGTCAGCACATTGCCAATTCTAGGAATGTGGCAAGATAAGATAACGGTAACACTTCAACTTCAACAAGGCTTTCCGCGCCCTCATCCCAAACAGGGATGTGTGTTAGGTAGCTTTCAACCAGCTCCTTCTAGGGTAAATCTGGTACACAGATGGCTCTAAAAGAGGATAGAGATACCGCTTGGTCGTCCTTTGTTGCGCTGAGGCCATGGTAGGAGAAAACGTCACTAGCAGGTAGATCACAATTAAACCAACTGACAGAAAAGAACGTGGCCGTCATATGGGTTCCTGGCCACACAGGGATCAAGGGGAATGAAAAAACGAACCAGTCAGCAAAAAACGGTGCAGTAAGTGGATACATAGGCCCGGAACCGGTACTGGGACTAGCTTCCTGATGCATCAGAATGGCCATAAGAACTGGATTTTAACGAAGCACCGGGAGTTCTGGGAACATACCAAAGGTTGTCAACAGGCAAAAGCCATCCTGGGATATACGTACAGGTACATGATATGGATAGAGCCAAGGAAATTCATTAGAACTTTCACAAGCACAAAATGGGATTCAATCCCACGACATAGTGAGGAGATGCGGCAGGCATGATGAGACATACGCCTATATTCTGCACCAGTGCCCGGCCTTCACCAGGCTCACGCAGCAAACCCTTCGGGCCCCCTTCATGGAACCCGAGAAAATCACAACGCAAAAAGTGGGCGACATCCTGAACTTCATACAGAGGTCTGGAGTCGACAAATAATGTCGGGTTCCAAAATAAGCCATTCTCAGTTCTTTCGCTCGCAACATGTTTTTAAAAAATCGCAGAATATTCTAGTTCGATACTTGTAAAAGCTTAAAGTCTCCCGAATTGAACGATGTATATACTGTTGTTCTTAATTATTTTTACAATGTCTGTGAGGTAAAACGTGCTTAAAAACAAGGTTTTTGAGATACTTTTTTTAAGCCTTGGCTCTCAAGGCTACCCAAACGAGCTTGATGTCATAAGATATCTGAAAAAGATCACAGAGAGTCCTTAAGGTGTCTAGAGTGAAACCCAATTTTCCAAATTAAGAAACATGAAAAAGTTTACTATTTACAGGCTGTTATTCACAAACATATCATCTTGCAAAGATATACTGATAGGAAGTTGTTTTATGACTTCAAATGTGCAGTTCTGTAACGTGATTGAAGTACACGTTTCAAAAAATAAATTAGATCAATATTTCGCAAAAAAATCTTTTACAAATATTTTTGGATTTAATAAGACTCGCTACCGCAGAAAAAGTGTTAGAAAAAAGTGTCCATTACACGACAATAGGAACCTCAGGAGCAAGAAGAGCCGGTTCAACCGTTAGTTCACGGATGTGAGAGAAAAAGGCAGGACTGTCTCAATGCCTTGAAGGTATTGGGGATTCAAACATGCTATGCGACACTATCGATCTCTACGTGAACTAACCAATATGGCTGCAGACAGCGTAGTAAATACACGGAAAAACATCACAGAATCATAGCGTATAACTTTAATCATCTCCGTTTTAATAAATAATTGATGTGATAAGTTGCTCTGGTCAGAATAATACCACCGAGTTGATGATTATTTGCCTCAAACAAGAAATTTGCATTTCAACATCGAAAATCAACCAGCTTCGGAGTTTCTCGCGTCAGTGGTTGTAACTCCAAAGTGAATAAAAACTTCAATTTAAATTTCCGTAAAGTGCCCTTTCTTTGACCGGCTTCACGGTTGTTCACGCTTGAATGCTTTTGTATCCCCCCTCTGAGCATTCCTTGACGCCCTATACTCAAGGTCTTCACTCGGACAGTCAGTGCCGTATCAGAAGTTGTTTACATCGCGACTCTCTAGGCATATACTTTTGTACGTATGCTGGCTTCAGAGACTATATATGCGGTCTTGAGTCTTTACTCACTCGTCGCTTTAAATCCGATTGAAACTTGAATTCAATAGCGCCTGTTACTTGACCGACCTGACCCGAGGCTGGCCTAGTAACGCGAAATGAGTGTATTCTATATTCACAGTTTCATTGCAATCACCGTCACAACTTTTGAACAATAATTTTCCTGTTATTGTGTGGAGTTCTGTCGTTAAAGCATTGGTTTAAAGGCACAATGAATATATTTAAACTTTTTCACGAGCTGTGATGGACGCTCTGCACATTACAATCATACCAGAATTCAGAATATTTTTTCCTTCGATCGTGCGTACCTTTCAACTATATATAAGTATAACTGGAGAATAGCATGCACTCATGCAAGAAAAATTCTCATTTTTGAAAAAAAGTTTGTCGTCTCACATTGTTTAACTATTTGTTTGCGAATAGATAATTACGAATGATTCTTACGAAATAAAAATTACATAAGCTTTCTGTGGGTTCACTCAAGAATTACACCTTCACGTTTCACCTTATAGCTATTTAAAAAAAATTTTAAACAACAATATATATATACCATTCAATTCGGGAGGCTTTAAGCTTCTACGAGTGTCTGGCTAAAATGATTTGCGATTTTTTTTGGACGAGCTGCGAGCGAAAAAAGTGAGGGTCGTCTACTTTTGAACCTGACTTTGGGAGCTAACTTCTCAGGGTGTGGCAATGGGCATTATGACCTGAGCACCAAGGCGGCTCCTACCGCAACCTCCCGTCCACTTATAAACAAACAAACAAAAATATCCCAAGGATAGAGAAATTTCCGCCGTATAGGGATATCCCGGAAATAACTGTAGGATCATCACAGGACATCTTGTGAAATAAATGGTATTTCTCGAGGAATATTCTAATTTTCTATACACCTTACGTTGGATACTTGACTATCCCAGAAACATCCAGGAAACCATGATATCGTATGGATCTATAGAGTATCCATAAGATATCTTGGGACATAGATGAGATATGCCTGAGATTCGTACGATTAATCGATTAAAAGTGTATCCCTCCCTATCACTTTTAATAAATATTCTTTCCGAAATTAATATGAAGTTTCGGATGTTGAAGTTGATAGCTCTATTATTCTACTGTTTATCAAATAAGTGAACGCATTTATATATCCTTTTCATTAGAAGGTTTAAAAGCCTCGGAGACAATGGAACTGGATGTCTCTCAAGACGTGATCTCAAAGAAAAGAAAAGCACAAAACATAGGAAATGCTAGAACAGAAACTGGGATGACCCAGTAGGAAATCCACGTCTCTATTATTTCACTGTATCGCGTTTACTTACAAATGCATAGAATTTATCTCTCTCTTCTGAGAATGACAGTTAAAGCCATTGTTAGAAATTGGCGGTGAGACTATATATAGAATCCATACAATGAAGTTGATTTTTTTTCATTTGAGTAAAACTTAATCAATCCAGAATAAAAAACCATTCCATGATCCATACTTAGTTTTTTTAAGTCCATTCAGAAAACGTATATTTTACTCCACATAATGGGACTTTTATTGAGGCGAACTAGGAGAGCGTGTGACCTCCTCTGTTGCGTACGAAACGAAGGAAAACAAACGATAAATCGTCGTTTGTTTCCCCGTTCGTTTTCCTTTTTTCGTCCGCATCATAGAAGGACACTCGATTTCTCAGTCTGCTTACTTCATAGGGTCTGATCCTAATGACTGTAACTCCGCTTTTTTAACACTTTGGAATATCTTATGAAATCACTACTTAACTCTTTAGAAATTCGATTTACTCTCAAATTACTCTTATTTTTATATGTAAACCTTTTTCTATTCTTTCAATATTAAATAAAATTGCTTTAACTTCATTCACATTTTTAAATAATACCTTAAAGGTACACTACACAGTATAAAGTTATAAACCTATAAAAATGTTCTCTAATTGAAAAGCGACTTCAATCTCAGTATCGTAAAAATTAGAAAGCCTGTGTTTATTATAAAATATTAATTTTAATTCACAGAAAAAATTAGATAGTTGGGAAAATTTTTGAACGGTTCACTGTTTTTTCACAATCGCGATTGTAGTTGTTCATGTGGCATGTGCGTAAACAAGATCTCTTTGGGCGAGAATAATTTTTGTGACCGAGAGCCGTGGGTGAGCCGAAAGCGGAATTTTATCAAGGCGCCGGATGCAAAAAGGAGATAAAGAATTATTTCGCGAAAGTGCAGAGGGGTGGAGGCTCTGAACATCGCTCAATCTGTCAAGACAGGCCGACGGCACTCAGTAATGAAAAAATCACTCGAGCCCAAAACATTTTACTCGTACGCCCCATACAACATTTTCGCCGGCACTGGCATGAAATTTGCTTTGTGACGTTGCACTATAAATTTTAATCAGAGAAACATATGTCACTGAGTCCAATCAGTAAGGGTTTTAACTGAATAATCTTCACTGATTGTACTCAGTGACAGACTTCTCACTGATTCAAATATAGAGAGTTGTTTTGTCAGCCCGCTAAGCTGTCACCTTATATGTCTAACTTTACAACTGCTCCAAGATGACTTCATAAGGCAGTTGTGAAGTTATAGCCGTATAATGTGCCGCTTTACGGATTGACAAAAGGCGTCAAAGAGCACGTCTCTGAACCTAACACCGCCATTTTATAAAATCAAACTGAGCACTACTCTATGATTAAGGGCTCATTTAGGGCCATTAAGGGCAGTAACTCTCAAGTTTTGGGCTCTCAATTTTTTTATTAAAAAATGGCTTGCGCGCTGACTTCACAAGCTAGCACCGCCATACCTGAAGCTTCAAAACTGTTCATTTAGATTAATCCATTTTTTCAGAAATCAAGGGCTTGCTTAGGGCTCTCAACATATGCTAGGCTCAATCACGCAGTCATTGTAGTTTTTTGAAAAACTATAAGCAGTCTGGTTTCATACCCGGGTGGAAAAATCGGACTTATGCCGGACCTAACAAATTGCATGGTAACGTGCCAGTTGAAAACGAGGAGCCATGTCAGTACTAAGCGTTGGTACAGCGCCGAGCTAAGCACTTGCGTGGTACTGCTTTGATACCTAGCAACCGACTTGGGAATTCTACCTTGGGTTAGCGCGATACTGGCTTCGTCATGTCCCAGTACAGAGTCCAAATGCTGGCTAGCAGCCGACTTGGGAGTTCTGCCGACGGTTGGCGCGGTACTGGCATAGTACTGCACTAGTACCGAGTCCAAGTGCTGGTGAACAGCCGAATTGGGTGTTCTGCCGACGGTTGGAGCAGTACTAGCTTAGTACTGTTCCAGTACAGAGTCCAAGTGTTGGCTAGTAACCGACTTGGAAGTTTTGCCAACGGCTGGCGCGGTACTGGCATAGTAGTGCATCAGTACTGAGTTTAAGTGCTGGCGAACAGTCGACCTGGGAGTTCTTCCGAAGGTTGGCGCGAAACTGGCTTAGTACTGCCCCAATACAGAGTCCAAGTGCTCGCTAGTAACCGAATTGAGAATTCTGATGACGTACAGTGGTCGAAATCAGCAATCTACTGTTCGAAAAAGTCTACAGCCATCAGTTTCCATCTGATTTACAATTTTTTTAAATGACACTTAAATAAATTTCAAAGAGATCTGTGAGACGCGATTTTTGAATTTCGCTTTGTTTATATTTTTTTATTCAACGCAAAGTGTGGTAAACAGGGCAATTTTGCAGTTTTTGTTTTTTTTTTCTCTTCAGGAACGATTGGCAAATATCACGAAACATCTTAAATCCATGCGAGGGCACTCCCAGGATACGAATAATTTGCATAATAATCAACTTAATTATCATAAACAAATTGAATATACAAAAGCAAAATTTTGTCATTTTCGCGCACATTCATTAATTTTTTCGCTGTATAAACAAAAGAAAAATTTTAGCAATTTTGCGCCGAATCTTAGATTTTTGTAAAGCGAGTCAAACTCCAAATGCGTTACCTGAGAGTTCGAACTATAGAACATTGGTTATTATTAACAATTGCCATTATTATAAACAAATTTTATGTAAAATAGCACATTCTTATGTTTGGAAGTTAAATCCTTTACTTTTATAAACAAATATAATTAACAAAAACTCATTTTTAATATTGCAATAACATTTGAAGGTAAAAAAGTATATTTTTTCAACTTCTTCACTTTGAAATGACTGAATAAAGTATGATCCCTACGAATATTCAACTCAAATTGAACTTCTTCACTTGCATAAAAAGTGTTGTGAAAAAATTCTACAAAAAAATCATGGAGTTATTTCTGTTTACGCGGGTCAGAATTATCACATCCACACTTCAATCGTATTATCATAGAACAGACCCGTTTCTTGACACTTTCGAAAGATCCCTAGGATCTTTAAGTAACCGCGTAAAGTAAGTGTGGTGTATCAGGGATAGAGTAGTAATTTTAAATCCTCTTTCTAACTTTCCTCTTTCTGTTTCTGTCATCGATGTAGAGTAATACTGTTTTTTCTGTTCAACTAAGTCATAATACGGAGGGAAGATATCAGCGTTTTTTCGTTTTCATTAATTCTGAATGAGCCTGTACTGAGATTTCGTCAACTTAGCTTCCTCGATCAAAGCTAAAGCTTTAATTCCAGTCAACGGAATCAGAGAGTTATCGCTATCTTCTTCCATCCTATTATCAGTATCTAAGAGTTCGATCATAGCATTTGCTATACTTTTTCTGCTACTCATTCGTAATTTTCGTAGAAATGCCTTCTGAATTTCTACATACGAATAAGAATCCTCAATTTCCCATAGTTTCTCCTTTTCATTGAAATGAAACTTTCTTCGAAATCGCCGGATTTGGGTCTTTCACGATTTTCTTTATATTGTCAGAATTCTACTGTGAGATCATTGTCCATCCATGTTTGAAACCTTTCGTCAAAAATCTGCTTAATGTAGAACCCACTTTCCCATTTTTTCAGAAAATAAGGGTGAAAATGACCAACTACCTTTTTTCCAACTGCATTCAATTGTTCACTATCTAGATTATACTCCGTTTTCAAACACACTCATCTCTCGTTATTGTGCCAGCCTCAGGTCTGTTCGGCACAGTAACGGGCGCTCTTAAAATCTAGTTTAAACGAGACTCAAAGCGACGAATGAGCCAATTGTCATGACCGCATATAAAGTAACTGAACCCGGCACACGTACAAAAGTATAGGCCGAGAGAGTCGCGATGTGAACTACTTCTGATACGGCACTGACTGTCCGAGTGAAGACCTTTAGTATAGGGCGTCAAGGACGCTCAGGGGGGAAATAGAAGCAGGCAAGCGTGAACAACCGTGAAGCCCCCCACTATGGAGACCGTGACGGGGGTACCCTCAATGGGCTTCGTTCTATCTCGGGGTTCTTCAAGCCATAAACAATCAGGAACGTGTGAACCATTTCCTAATATTACCCAATCTCAGAACGTGAGTACGAACGCGAGTACCCGCGCACTGCGCCTTTGTCTATATGCTGCTGGTGTTTCACGCTTAGTTGAACACCGTCTCTCGCCCCGCGA
>JAUMHM010000071.1:4885456-4896731 GCA_032362435.1 Melikaiella ostensackeni | reverse complement strand
GTCAGGTTGTAACTCTAAGTTTGCTGATTTTAAACGATGCATTATATTATTACATTTTTCCGCATGTTCCTTTAAGCTGTCTGCATACCTGTATAACACAATATCATCTAAGTACACGAATAATTCAGGTCCTTGCAATTCAGTTACACCGCGGTCCATAAGTCTCAGAAATGTTGCAGGGGCATTTTTTAAACAAACGGGCATTCTTTTGAACTCGTTGTGTCCATGTGGTGTCGAGAATGCAGTTTTTTGAACATCTGCGGGATCCGTATTTATTTGATGAAAACCTGATGCTAGGTCAAATAAGTAATAATACCGTGCTTTTCCCAATTGATCTAGAATATCATGGATATTTGGGAGGGGGTATAATTCTCCGATCGTTTTCTCACCGAGCTTTCTAAAATCAAGCATCATTCGCCAGCGTTTATTGCCGAAAGAATCCTGTTTTTAAGGTGTTATCCAAATGGGCGTATTATAAGGTGATTGTGAAGGTTTAATAATGCTCTTTTCCAAAAGATCATTTACTTGTTTGATTACCTCCTTTTTATGTATAGGAGGAAAACGATATTGTCTTGCACAAAGAGGAACATCATCTGTCGTTGGAAGTTGATGGCATAAAACATCAGTGGCAGTTGATGCTTCTTCGGGTATATGGAACCTGTCGGCATGATTTTTAATTAATTCTTCTACATGTTTTAATCTCTCTGGGTCTAAATGATCCAGGCGCAGTACTTCTTTAAGGCGTTCCACTCTATCTTCTGTTATATTGTAAAAATCACAGGATTCTTGCACAGTTTTTGGCGATAATATAAACTCCGAGAATATCCGATTGAAAGGATTCGCATTTTTCTTACAATACATGGTTTGGCCTTTCTAGTTGTATTTCGTGATCTAACCATATTTCTTCAAAGTCCTCTAGAATAACCTTTGGAATATATATTTCTATAGGGTCGGGTAGAGTATGAGCCACCTTTAGATATGCTTCACCTTTATCATTTTTTAAAACAGCATTCCTTAAATAAATGCCATTTCCCATTGCTAAATCTGTAATATAACCTTCCTGCTTGTCAAGGTTTCCGATATGTACATAAAAATCCGAAATCGTTCTAGCTGGTACAATAATAATTAATTAATTAATCAAATGGGTGTGTTCTATTCAAAAATTCTAAGCATCGATCTTTATGATTCATTATAACATTATTATTAGTGAAAAATTCTGATCCAAGTACTCCGTCTTCAGAAATAGGTACATGATTAGAAATGATGTTAAATGTTGTTAAATATCCCAACATATTGATTTTTACCTGCCCTAAAGTGTATACAGGATTTTCATTTATTCCCGTTAATTGAACTGTGATTGACTTGCCTATTGGTATAGACATTCCAATCACATGCACTTTCATTTAATTCATTCCTGCTCCAGTGTCTCCAGTGTCACTGGACTTAACAACCCTTCTACGGATAATATGATACATGGAATTGTAGCGCCTCTACTCAAATTTATTTTCAAGGAGATAATATTTTCACTAAGAGTATTTTTAGGTGCATTTAGTTCCTTATGTTTATCTCCCTCAGAGCACCGGACCTGGGGAGGTTCAGCGCGTTTCCCGGATTATTTGTCGCTGGTTGTTGCTGTCCCTGTTGCTCTCGCATATGCTCATTGTAGGCTCTACGCCTACAATCCCTCATATGGTGACCCGATTTCTTACAATAATTACAAATTATAGCATAATTTATATCCCGGGATGGTGGACGTTAGTGATTTCTATCGACAAAATTGTTTCCCTGATTGCGCGAAAAATGTTGATTATTCCTATTGTCATTTGACCTCGTTGGCCACTGACCTACATTTCTGTTTCGGTTTTCAGACATAGCCCTCCATCGATGTTCTCTATTATGCGAGGGGTTTGAATACCTAGGTCGGCTGAGTGACCGATCGCTATGGGAAATTGCATGCTGTTGAAAACGTGAAGGCGGGTCATTTTGGTTTCCCCACGGTCTATTAGAACCAAAACGGTTACTTTGGATCTGACCAAGGTGACGACAGGTGGGGGCTATCACTGTATGACCCCTTTTTCCGCATATTTGGCCGAAAATAACTGAATCTTCCTCATATCAAAGGCAATTTTTGATTTGCCATATCAAAGGCAATTTTTTCCTAATTATTCTCAAAATCAAACTAACAATCGAGTCCAACCACAAAACAATTGGTCAAATAGTAACCCTCGATATGAGCCTTGGAAAACTGAAAATAAATACAACCAAGAAAGACCCCCGTGGAGAGGACAGGTGCCTTACCAACAATGGAATACAAACGATTCTTGAAACGACCCTAAACTTGCAAATAATTACCAGTCTAAACCTAAATCCACGCAACAAGCTAAAATAATATGCCACTATTGCAAAGAACCGGGTCAACCGGCCCTTCCCAGACCGGTTGCTCAGAAGAAGGCGTAGAACAAGACTCAAATGCATCCGACTCTAATTTCAAAAATATAACATAGAGGAACAAAAAACAGCAAAAATAAACTTAAGCGTCACTTATACTATCCCTTACATAACATTATCATCAAACGGTTCAAAAAATCCTCTAAGATTAATGACTGATACAGGAGCCCGTCTTAATTTAATTAAAGAAAAAGCAGTCAAATCATTCGTAAAAATTGATTAACTAAATTGTTTCAAATTCACGGGAATTAATTAACAGATGGTATACACCCTTGGACAAATAACAATGAATATTTTTGAATATCCAACAATTTTTAATATAATTTCCAATGAAATACCAGTTGAACATGACGGAGTTTTAGGAAGTGAATATTTTCGCGAAAATAATGTAAAAATTAATTACGCAGGAAAACAATTGGAAATCAATGAAGAGTACTACCCCTTTGACTCTTCAGAAATAATCACGATTCCGCCTAGAACAATTTCGGATTTTTACATACAAATTAAATAATGACAAAGAAATAGGCCACGTCCTAGATTTGTTGCCTGAAGACAGCAGTGTATGTTTAGGGAATGTAATAGTTAAAAATAACAGCGGTAAAGCATATTTGAAAATCGCTAATACTCGTGAAGAACCAATATTACTTGCAATTCCAACTGTAGAAATTCTTGACTTTGAAGAATTAATGCCTAAAGATAACGAAGTCTTTATTGCACAGCAACAAAATGAAAATAATCAATATGAAGCGGTCGAATAAGTCCTTAGCTGTTCCTTGAATTTAAATAAATATGAAGATTATGTTCACCAAACTTTTAATATTGCAAATGAAAATAGAGTTCAGCTAATAAAGGAATTATTCCGCCTTGATCATCTAAACAAAGAAGAATATGCTCACGTAGAAATGCTCATACAACAAAATGCAGACCGATTCTATTTACCGGAAGGAATACTCGGAGGCACAAATGTTCTACAACACAGTATTACAACCATGGACGAAATACCAGTTTTTTTCGCGACCATATAGACTCCCATGTGTCTAAAAAGAAGAAATTCTAGAGCAAGTTAAAGAATCAATTATGACAAAAATAATAAAACCATCACAGTCCCCATATAATACACCAGTATTTCCTGTCCTTAAGAAACCGGATTCTCACGGAAACATAAAATGGCGTATGGTTTTAGACTATCGAAAATTAAATGAAAAAACTATTAGTGATTCATATCCACTTCCAAACATTACAGAAATCCTAGATTAATTAGAGAAAGCTCAATACTTTTCGGCATTTGATTCAGAACGGGGTTTCCATCAAATAAAAATGAACCCAACCCGAGTCGAAGATTCATCGTCAGTTTCAACTTCTTTCAGCGTCAGCGTTATTCAATGGAAGGTGAAAATATTGAAAGCCGCAGTTGCGACTTTTTTCGCCTTCAACGTCGAGAATTGGCATGAGTTCTTCTTACTGATTTAACCTTCATTTCAACTTCAAATTACATTGTGCAGTTTTACCTTCTCTTTCAACGTCAAAATGTTTCTCATATTCTTCAATATATATGATATCATTGTTCATATGTAGAACCTTTTGTTTCCAATTTTATGAAAGATATTACTGAAAGTTTGGTATAGGATTGTTTTGGTTGCCTTTCTTTTTTTTTCCTCTTTTTTTTCCTGCTGAGTACACTTATTGTACATCTGCCTCTAATGAGCCAAAAAATAGGTAGTCTGGAAGTCTATTTCTGAATTGTGAACATTTTTGGTGTTCTTTTTCAGTACACAAAAAATTTTCATGAGAAAATAGATTTTATTTCGTTCTTTAAGACTCTTTTATTGAATGTTTGATGACTAATTTGCAGTAAAAAACGGAAATTTCGGTGAAAATAAAAATTATATTAGAATAACGCACACACATTTATACTTAATTTCTTTTATTATCACGTTCATGTATGTACACTCTCTTTTTAAGTACAGCTGATCAGAGATACGCTGGGAAAAAAATTTCTTACTTAACTTCTTTACAGTTTATAGGGTATGCTAGGTATAATTGCTCGTCAATACTTATCGAAAAGCAAACACTTTGCAATCGAGAAATGTCTACAGCTGAAACAACTTCAATCAAACGGCATTTACGTAAATGATTAACCCTTATTTCATTATTTTGTCTTCCGCCGGCTGCGAAATGGTCATCTGTAACAATCTGGCTAATGATTGCAAGGTGTTTGCTTTGACATTCACAAAATTGCGGCAAACATTGGCAACGTACACTAATTCTGATAAGATAATGAATTGATCCAAAACATTCTCGATCACCATCATTCGTATATTTTACAGCACATGACTTCGTAGCCAGTCTTCGTTGGTACATCTCAGCCACATACAACTATTATTCAACAAACGCAGGTATCACCACATCCAGCCTTCGACCACTACATTGGAATTTCTTAACGCGTTCCGAACCATTATAGGTATTTCTTCTACCAGCTTGTAGTGACCTACACTATAAGAATGAGGACCTGAATGCTCTTTGATTTTGAATTGCCTTTTTTGACTGCAACAAGAACATTTTATTGTTCCTTCCGGAAGGCCTCCGATGTACTTCGCCATGGTTTCTATATGTTTACATGTTTGGAATTGAATAAGCATTAATCCAAGAAAGTAACTGCGAACTTCGTACATCATAAATACATACGTCATAAGTAGTAAGTAATTTTCAAATTTTTCATATGTAAATCCTCCGAATATTAAAATTCAAATGATTCAGAAATGATTCCGGGAATTTCAATGATGAAAAGATGTTTAAGAATTATTAAAAACTGATTGAAAAATTTTTCAGATATTTTTAGCATTTCCAAAAACCCTCATGAATTATAGTGAGTATCGAACTGCTAGTAATTTTGAGAAACATTCTAAAACGTTGAAGTTTTTTCCAAAGCACTCAATTTTTAGTATTATCAAGTATAATACTTGATTTCCAGAAAAAGTTTTCTCTCATTTTTACGCGATTTGAAAATTTATTCGATTCCTTTGACTGATTATGTATAAAAAAATTCACATGCATTAATGAGAATACGTTGAATGTATCATGTTTTTAAAACTTCAAGAACTACATGACAAGTTCGTAGAATAGCTCGACAAATTTTCCATGTAATTAAGACAATGTTTTAAAGAATGTTTCAAAATTCATGAACATTCACAGAAATGCTAAAATGTATCCCAATTATACAATAATCTGCTAAAAATTTCTGAAATCAATTAATACCTTTAATAATTCAACAACCAGACAAATTGATGAAAATATGTGTCGTGAGAATTTGAATAATTTGTAAAACAATTCAAAGAAAATATTCTCACAAAAATTGTTCAAAACCTTCAAATAATCTAAAAAAGTAAGATATCCAAGAAGTTTCAAAAGTAAGACATTCAAAAAGTTTCAAGACATCCCACGATATTTCTAAAAAAATTAAAAAATACTTGCACAATTGGGGAACCGTCCAGAAAAATGTCAAAAAATACATGCGATATAAAAAAACACAAAGCGCTATCTGCTTGCGTACAATACCAGATCAACTGAAACGATCTTGAAATCTAACTTTATTGACAACTCCATCTTTTACAATACTTGAAAGTTGCTGATGTTATTTGCGTATTTACATAAAATAATCACTAACCGTTCGTTGATGTTAGGTTTAATGTTGTTTCCAAGGTAATTTCTATGTTCTTGAAGCACTCGAAGCCTCCTCTGTGGGCCTAGATCATCAAATGCCTTTCGTGACATTTTTCCAATAAAGCGCTAAATTTTACTGTTTTTTGGGGGCATATAATTTTCATGAGTCGCGCAATGTAAGCACCATTCGTCATGTATAGTCTATTTTCCACTATTTTTATCAGTTAATGCGCATGCGCGATCGCCTTTTTGAAAAACTGAGCGGGGAAATACGAATAGTGCAGGCACTTCCTGTTAAAATGTCATCGCGATCAGAAGTGTCATAAAAGAAATGCTTGTGGGAATATCACCGAAACATCAATGAAGGATGTCGATAATATCTAATAATAATGTGCTTCGAAGAGTGTAAATCGTTTGACTCATACATGAATAGAGAAAGAGGGCGCTGACGCGCGCTTTTCTTCGCCTTTCTAATGAGCCAATTACTGTCTGTTTTTCATGGCAAGATTATACAGCCAATCACCGAGAAGTTTGCATGAGGAAAATCGCGTCCTGCGTGGATCGTTTGACAATATCGTGAAAAACGAGCGCGTTGCTCGTTATTCTCTATTGTTAAATAATCATATCAGTGATCATGGAAAAACCAGCGCGAACAAGGAGAAAAAAATCTTTGGCCCTCATCTGGTGGACGGATTTGTGACACAAGGATGTAATCGCTACGACGACTCTTCCAAAAGAAAGCCGACAACCAGGTTTAACGACAGCCCTTATGTGGAAGAACAACATAACCAACGAAAAAACAAGCATCAAGCAAAAATAATTGCTATTAGCAGTGAGTAAAAATTTTTTTCGAAAATATATCAATTTAAACTCCAAACCTCTCATCAGCACGCAAAAATGGAAAATTTAGACCTACCAATTTTTCACGCTTCTTTTTCTATGTGAGCTTACTGCAAGCTCGCAGCGAGCTCACACCGAGTTCACATTAGGGTGGAAATCGTGAGCTCACAGTAAAAAAAAAATCATTTTTGTTGTAGAGAATTTTGCTACAGCGATCATTTGACTATCAAGATCATAATGATCTGTTTATTTGGATCATTTTTATCTACTTTCAGGGTTATATGTCGGACTAAACAAAATGGTCGCCAGTTTTTGGCGCGGATGTCATAACCTGAATATTTTGTTTAACCGTGCCATCTTGGCTTGAGTTGATACGTGACCACGAATCAGATCATTATGAGGCCAACAATCGATCATTCATTCTGGTGGATCAAAATGCTCTTGAGTTCGGCATCATTTTTGTTGCATATCATAGTGATATTGATTTCCGTGTCATTTTGAACTTTTTTTTTACTGTGTATTGGGACAACTTCAATAATTTGAAAATATCGTAGATTTAGATGTTGCTTCCACTTCAATGTTATACCTGAAAACTAAATTTCAAAGGAGCTTTCATATGTATGTAGGTAACTTGTGAATTTTCAATAATCCTTCAAACTTCTAGAATAATATGAATACATGATTTGAAAGTGTCAGAATTAAAAAATATATAATGCTGTTTTTCCTCTATTGACAACTGTTGTTTTCTGTTTCTGGCTGCTTGCACATTTTCGCTATCGGGAATTGCGAATTTTTCCCATCTTTTTTTACTAGTGCTTTTGGGCGACTTTTATTCGAACACATATTTTTAATGTGTCTGACAAATTCCTCTCGAGTGACTTTCTCCCCTGATAATTTTCCAGTCCAAGCTGCAAAACACAGAAATTAGTTAAAATTTCAAAAATATATTTTTTGAACTTGTTCAATCATTATTAAGAAAAAACGAGAAAGATGACGCAAGGCTTCACTAAAAACCAAAAATTGTATCCCTACTCTTGCAGCAAAAAAGAGAGGAAGGCCAAGAAAAGAAACTATTACTAAATCAAAAAAGGACGTTAATTCCAATTATATATCAAAACACTCAGATTCTAATCCAGATTATTATAACTACATGAAAAAGAAAACGAAATCCTGTAAGGAGAAAAAGCAATAAAAAACTCAAAAAGTGGAAGAAGATAGCAACGCAGAAAATCCAGATTATTTTTCAAGTTCAAGTGAATCCAACGGAAACGAAAACTTAAGCGACGCCGAAGAAAATTTTTTCAATGATAACAGTTATGACAACAATTTTAATAAAGAGTTTGACGAAAATTTTAATTATCCAGATCCTGATTTTAATAAAGATTTACCAGAAACGAATGACAATGAAGTGACGCAAGATGGAGATTCAGCACAAAATCGCCCGCCACCAGAGCCATTCCCGGATAGCACAGTGGCCGGAACGTCAAATGAGCATCCAAATTGCCGCGATAAAATTACAATGAGAAAAGATAATTATGCATATTTCACTACAACTAACTTCTGACTTCGAGATGGAAGATCAAAATTATTATTAAAACGCGAACAATTACCCAAGTTTACATACCTTCAAAAAGGTCTTGCCAAAGAAATTCATAAAGGAAAATATTATCACATTGCCCTTCCCATCGAAGAAGAGACGAAAGACAATCTTGCAGAAACACTTAACAGTATGAAGTTAAGGATTTTTTCTTTGCAAAATAAGGCTAGCAAATCAAATTTAAAATCATTTTAGCTAAAACTGATAACGTAAATAACATACTATGGGAAAAAATCTTGACCCAACTCAAATCCGTATTTTCAGAATCAGATACAAAAATAATAATTTGCTCAGGGATCACGCAATATCCTACAAAAGAACAAAAGAATGAAATTTTAGTAATAGCTCATTTTTCAGCGCTAGATGGTCACAAAGAAGTGACAAAGACATATAATAGAATAAGACAATATTTTTTCTGGGAAAATATGAAAATTGATGTACAAAAATACATACAACTTTGTCTACAATGTCAACTTATAAAACTAGCCCGCGTCAAAACGAAAAATCCAATGGTCATAACAGACGCTCCAGGAACATTATTTGAGAAAATTTAAATGAACATTGTAGAAAAATTACCAAAAACTGAAAAAGGGAACGAGTACGTATTAACAATTCAAGACAACTTCACTAAATTTTGTATCGCTTGTGCCCGTACAAACCATCAAGCCAGTACAATAGCAGACGCATTTGTAAAGAATTTTGTTTGCATTTTTGGCTTACCAAGATGAGTTTTAACTGATCGAAGTAAAGATTTTTTGAGTAATTTATTAAGAAGATTTGCTGAACGATCTGGTATCAGACAATTTAAAACTACTGCATGACATGCAGAATCTAACGGATCCTTCGTAAGATCTCATCACGTTTCAGCAGAATATTTAAAACAATTTACAAAGAAAAACGCAGAATGGGATGATTGGTTAGAATAAGCCACATTTTCTTATAATACCAGTGTTCATGAAGCAACAAAATGTACCCCGTACGAATTATAGATCTCTCACATAAGATCTATTTGAGATTAAGGCACACAATTAAATCTTTTTTGCCATATCTCATCGCACAACGAGGTCCTCATAATTGAATAAGGTGCAAAGTCATTACGAGTGAGCACAATTTCATCTTTATTTAATTTTAGCAACTGATTTGTAGATTCTTCTTTTTATTTTTCTCCTTTACTTATGACGCCAAACTTCACTCGCACAACAAGGTCTTAATATTCAAATTAAGTGCAAAGTCGTTACGAGTTCCCTTGCACTTTTAGACTTTAATATAAATATTTTCCCCAATTGATTTTAAAATGATAAAAATATTATTTACTCTCTAATTAAAAATTCGAAATGGAATCATGCACAACAAGATCTCCATCGTTAAATGGAGTGCAGAGTCGTTACAAACATTACACATATTGATAAATTGAATTTCTTGAAATCCCACACAAACTCACTTTAATTGAAGAAATCCACAAATGAATTGAAATAATTTCTCTTTCGCAAGAAGGAGAATCTCAAAAGAGTAGGTTCCTACAAGGAGAAGGTATGACGCCAATCCACGATATGGAGGGAATGTCCAGCACGTCTTACCTCGCTGAGCCTCTTGGAAGAAGTGACCGATACCGGTCCCAGAATTAAGCTGCTACCCCTTAAAAAGACGTTTTACTGCAGTGATTACTGATGAAAGCGATGACGATTACGAAAATTCTGAATTGGTTAGAGGCGAGGGGACTCATGATAATAAAGCACCCCGATTTGTGAGAGACAAGGGGACTCACGATAATGAATCACCTCTGTATGTGAGAGGCTAGGGGACTCACGATAACAAAGTACCCCGGTTTGTGAGAGGCGAGGAGACTCACGATAATAAAGCACCCCGATTTGTGAGAGGCGAGGGTACTCACGATAATAAAGCACCCATATTTGTGAGAGGCGAGGGGACTCACGATAATAAAGGACCCCGAAGAAAGGAGTGTGAAATCGTAATGCAACTTCCTCGTGGTGAACTCTGGAAACTATAATTTGGATACGCTAACTGCAGACGTCTATAAAGGAAATATTACTTATGATGCATTTAATTACATCAGTTGCATCAATTACAATGCTATCTTCAATTCAACAACTTTTCTAACCAAGAAAAAATGCAATACAGTTGTGTGCCAAAGTATGCGGTCGGGAGCAGTGCACCATCATGGTGCGCAGTGTTGCATGCGCGGTTCATATTTTCTTTGACATTGTTTCACTCGTTCAAAAAATGCAACAAAAATATATGTTATGAAAAATATTCTAAGGAATATTTATGTAAAATATAGATGTGGTCACACTAGAACATAACCTCAAAGAAAAATTTGGAAAAATTCCCATTTTTTTCATCTGTAGTTTTTTTTAAGAATGTTTTTTACTATATTAGAATAGCATCATTAGTGTCTACAACATATATTTTGTTCATTAAAATCGGTCGAGCCATTTTTGAGAAGAACCACTTTTTAAATTTTCCTTTCCCCTGCATAACTCCCACAAAAATGATTTTTTAGGGTAATTATTGAGAGAAATTTCATTTCACATGGATGCAAACGTATGATAGAAATTTCAAGTTAATACATACATGCGAGGGAAAGATTTTGCATGCTAATTCGGCTATGCCGTTTCGAGTAGATTTGGTGCTATTCTTTAGAAAAGATTTTGAACTTTGAATTAATAAAATAACGAATTAACGAGAACACGAGTGAATGTGTTGAACAAT
>JAUMHM010000071.1:4867170-4885356 GCA_032362435.1 Melikaiella ostensackeni | reverse complement strand
TTTTGCTGCCGTTAGATTGACTCACTCTGGGGTTTCGACAACTTTTGTCTTAAAAATCAGAACTAGATAGAAAACTCGGAGATTAAGACTAACCTGTTATAAGTCAAGAGTACTCAATCTTACGTTAGTCTTACTGGCGGAGTATTTTCTTGTTTTGCGACTTTTTTTCGATGTAAGATGAGACATTTTTAAGAGAAATTTTTTGCTGTGTAACGTAAGAAAAACTTTTAATTTTAATTTTAGCACTTTTTACACAATTCAGCTAACTTTTAGAGATTCTAAAGTAACGAAATTTCAACCAAGAAAGATTTTTAAATCAAGAAAAAATTTTTTTAACCAAATTGTTGAATTTTCAAGCCAAAAAGACGGATTTTTTTTTCTTAAAAAAAAATTGAATTTTCAACAAATTAATTGAATTTTCAACCAAAAATTTCAACAAGAAAGTTAATTTTCTAATAAAAAAATGAATTTTCAACCAAAAAGTATGACTTTATAACAAATAAATTTAATTTTGAACTAAATAATTTAATTTTCTACCAAATAACAAAATGTTCAACCGTAAGAGATAAATTCTCATATAAAATAATTTTTAAAAGCTTTGCAGTCTATCCTAAATTTTTCTGAGCCTATAGAAACTTTATCGCACTCAAAATTAACCTAAAAAAAGTTATAAAAATTTTAATGATTCAGTTTGAGAATCGTTTAACTTCTCCTTTTACAGTCAAATATGTATTGCTAAATTGGGCATAGCAGGATATGTATGCATGTGCTACCACCGCCAGGATTTGGTTGAGGTTCCCATAATAAGTTGTCATTGGTGCAAGAATAAGTTTGCCAAAAGATTATACCTAAGAAATAATTTTTATGGGAGTTATGGGGGTTAGCAAATAAATCGAAAAATTAGTTTTTCTCGAGAACGGCTAGACCAATTTCGATGAACAAAATATATATATATATAATGGGTCCTAATAGTAGGATGTTAGAAAGAGTTTATGGAATAATTTTCACAAAAAGAACCTTTAAATATTTTTCTCGATATTTTGTAAATTTCTTTATGAAATGTGCTTAGTGTACGGCCACTATTTTTCACCAAAAAAATCTTTAATTCATTTTGTATAACATATCCAATTTTTAGAACGATCGAAAGGGTAGAACATAGTTTGAAAAATCTAAAACCTCGAGCGTACTCCATGCGCTGACCCGAGTCGAAGTTTCGTCGTCAGTTTCAACTTCTTTCAGCGTCAGCGTTATTCAATGGAAGGTGAAAATATTGAAAACCGCAGTTACGACTTCTTTTGCATTCAATGACGAAAGCTGGGATATAATTTCTCCTTACTGATTTAACTTTCATTTCAACTTCAAACCACATTGTGCAATTTTATCTTCTCTTTCAACGTCAAAATGTTTCTCATATTTTTCAGTATATATGATATCATTGTTCATATGTAGAACCTTTTGTTTCCAACATCGTTTATGCTACTTATTAAGTCCCAATATGCATTAAAATTGAATCCGACGGGAAGTGAGAATTATTATGATTTTTATTTTAAAAAGTTGATTTATGCTTCTATCTTTGAAAAGAAAAATGAAGTAAACAACATTCATAAACACTTTTGAAAAATAATTGAAATTTTTGTTTAATGAGTGTTGTGGTGAAGTGTTTACCAAACTTTGGATTACAAAATTTTTGATATTATACGCAGGAAGTTATATTTAAGAATTATTTTATCTTTTCTCATTTTTATGTTTTTGTTAATATAATTTTCAGTGTAATTGATAAAGGAAGAAATTTGCGGAATGTGATTTTATGAAAGATATTACTGAAAGTCCGGTATAGGAGTATCGCATGAATTTATTCAGTTAGTAAAAACTTAGATTGGATATAATACAGAAGGAATTATGGATAGAATGCAAGTTTCATGGTCTTTCCAAAACAGATATTTCATATTAATAAGAAAATAAGTTTTGACTCTAACAAAAAAAGATAACAAAGTAACTATAAATGAGAATATTAATAAATTTAATAAATATATTCGAATTTTGTTTCAAAGAAAAGCTGTCATGCACATATACACAATTAATATATGTTTCATTATCCATAACTGTACTTATCCTATAAATTACCCTTGATGAGGAAGTCTAAATTGGCTTAGAAACATGTTGGTCCCCAGTAGTATAAAAGCGACGAAGAAAAAAAAGAGTGTGAGGATGATTTTGGTTGACTTTCTTTTTTTCCCCCTCTTTTTTCTTCCTGCTGTGTACATTTATTGTACATTTGTCTCTAACGAGCCGAAAAATAGGTAGTCTGAAAGTCTATTTTTGAATTGTGAACTTTTTAGGTGTTCTTTTTCAGTACAAAAAAAATTTTCATAAGAAAATAGACTTTATTTCGGTCTTTAAGACACTTTTATTGAATATTTGATGACTAATTTGCAGTAAAAAGTGGGAATTACAGTGAAAATAAACATCATATTAGAATAACGTACACACACTTATACTTAATTTCTTTTATTATTACGTTCATAAATGTACTCTCTTTTTTTGAGTACAGTAGATCAGAGGTACGCTGGAAAAAAATTTCTTACTCAACTTCTTTACAGTTTACAAGGTATGCAAGGTACAATTGCTCGTTAATACTCATTGAAAAGCAAACACTTTGCAATCGAGAAATGTCTATAGCTGAAACAACTTCAGTCAAACGGTATTTACGTAAATGATTACCCCTTATTTCATTATTTTGTCTTCCGCGGGCTGCGAAATGGTCATCTGTAACAATCTGGCAAATGATTGCAAAGTGTCTGCTTTAACATTCACAAAATTGCGGCAAACACTGGCAACGTACACTCATTCTGATAAGATAATGGATTGATCCAAAACATTCTCGACCACCATCATCAGTATATTTTGCAGCACATGACTTCGTAGCCAGTTTTCGTGGGTACATCTCAGCCACATACAACTATTATTTAACAAACGCAGGTATCGCCATATCCAGCCTTCGAATGCTACATTGGAATTTCTCAACGCACTTCGAACCATTATAGGTATTTATTTTACCAGTCTGTAGTGACCTACACTATTACAATGAGGACCTGAACGCTCTTTGATATTCAGTTGCCTTTTTTGACTGCAACAAAAACATTTTATTGTTCCTTACGGAAGGCCTTCGATGTACTTCACGAATTTTGGGGGTGTGATCCCATTCAACCTTCTTTCAATAACTTCAATAAATGCTGACAAAGAAAATGAAGAATTTCCGTATTTTGGGTGAAAGCAAAGCGACAATAATTTTTTTACGACACCGCCATCTACACCGTGCATCTTTTCGATTCCTATTCCTCTCACAAAAATCAGGCATTATTCTAAAAAAGACATTCGGTTATCAATTTCCATGACAGGGTTATCGGGAGTTAAATTATCACCATAAGCAATACACTCTTCGGTTATTCTCATTCGCGGATTTTTTTCGTACAGATAAATGCAAACTGAACCACGGGGATTGAGTGGAATTTGTTCTCTAGTACAGTAGCAAGAAGAGCATCCACTTTCAGCATTGAATTGAACAAAATTAAAAAATTAAGCCTTGGCTGGTAAATCACATGCACCTTTCAAAAGTACCCCCCGAACAGTAATTTCACGATTTGTATTTGACAATTCAATTTGAACACCTCAATGAAAAATGTTTTCGAATTGTTGGCGAAATTTATAAACAAAATAATTAGCATTCGGTTTCTTATTTCCAAACCATATTCCTGCAAGAATTGTATTTTCTTTTTTAAATCTCATTTTATAAAGCAATTCATTAATTGTCAAATACAAAGGCCAAAAGCCAACTTTGGACGATTTGAATATTGGAACTCCATCAGTGTACCAACTAAAAGAGATGTTGTTTGGATTTAATAAAAATCAATTTCCCATCCACGATTCATATAATGTACCATCGTAAATGTCGCTAATTACTCCCGGTGGATTAGGAGATCTCTCGAATTGCCATTGTAGGCTAGTATAAAAATCTCGCCTTTGAAACATTTCTGTTAATTGAGTGTCGAAAGAAAGTTCCGAAAAATACGAATTTTCTCACGTGGGCATGAAGGACAAATAATTTCAACACCAGTTAATGGTTTAATACATGTAGAGCATTATAAATTCTTGTGTATTTGTGTTTTTTTGAAAGGAAAGTATTTTTGAAATTTGTATAAACTATTCTGAATCAAATTTTCTTGCAAGCAATGGAAATTGATGACGGTGATGATATCTGCGAGACAGGAGTAATCTACATTGTGAAAAATAAGGATCGCCAAAATTAATAACATGCTCTCACCCACAGTAATGCTAGCGCCGCGATACAAAGGTCGATTATCGCCAAACTGTTGCTGTGCATCGTCGTCATCAGGCCTTCGTTGATTTTCTTGATCATGACCGTTATTTTCAGCCGGTTCTTCTGCGATCTCATCGAAAATATCATCGTCCTCATCCGGTGGAAAACGGTGCATGTGGTCCGCATTGTCATCAAAATGGTTATCGATTCCTCAGTTGTTGAATTCGGCTGCATTTGCTGCGTCGAAATTATTTTCTTCAGAAGGCTGCGGATTTCTTGCCTCAACAATATTTTCATGATTATTGAAGGCATGATTATTAACAGCATCATCGAGGTCGCGTGCTCCATCCATTTGTACATTACGCTGCTCCATATTTTCTTCTTCATTATCGGGGCTTCTCGGTCTTTCATTCGCCCCAAAAATATGATCTTGAATAGGTTGAAGAGCTGGGCCTAGGATAGTTCTGCGAAAAAAATTTAACTTTAATGTTTTGACGTTTACATGTTTGGAATGGAATAAGCATTAATCCGAAAAAGTAACTCCAAACTTCGTACATCATAAATACGTACGTCATAGGTAGTGAGTAATTTTCAAATTTTTCATATATAAATCCTCGACATATTAAAATTTAAATGATTCACAGATGATTCCGGGAATTTCAATGACGAAGAGATGTTTAAGAATTATAAAAAACTGACTGAGAAATTTTTCACATATTTTTAGAATTTACAAAAACCCTCATAAGTTATAGTGAGTATCGAACTGCTAGTAATTTTGAGAAACATCCTAAAAAGTTGAATTTTTTTTCGAAACACTCAATTTTTAGTATTATCAAGTGAAATACTTGATTTTCAAAAACAAGTTTTTTCTCATTTCTACGTGATTTGAAAATTGATTCAATTCCTTTGACTGAATATGTATGAAAAAATTCACATGGATTAATAAGAATACGTTAAAAGTATCATGTTTTTAAAATTTCAAGAACTGCATTACAAGTTCGTAGAATAGCTCGACGAATTTTCTATGTAATAAAGACAATGTTTCAAAAAATGTTTCAAAATTCATGAATATTCTCACAAATGCTAAAGTGTGCCCCAATTATAACAATATTCTGCTAAAAATTTCTGAAATCAATTAATATCTTTAATAATTCTACAACCAAACAAATTGATGAAAACATGTGCCGTGAAAATTCGTATACTTCGTAAAACAATTCGGAAAAAATATTTTCACAAAAATTGTTCAAAACTCTCAAATATTCTAAAAAAGTAAGATATTCAAAAAGTTTCAAAAGTAAGACATTCAAAAAGTTTCAAGACATCCCATGATATTTCTACAAAAATTAAAAAATGCTTGTACAATTGGAGAACTGTCCAGAAGAGTGTCAAAAAATACATGCGATATAAAAAAACACAAAGAGCTATCTGATTGCGCACGATACCAGATCAACTGAAACGATCTTGAAATCTAACTCCATTGACAACTCCATCATTTACAACACTTGAAAGTTTCTGATGTAATTTGTGTATTTACATAAAATAATCTCTAATCGTTCATTGAGGTTAGGTTCGATGTTGTTTCCAAGGTAATTTCTATGTCCTTGAAACACTTGAGGCCTTCTCTGTGGGCCTTCTCTTATAATTTTCACGAGTCCCGTAATCTAAGCACCATTCGTCATGTATAGTCTGTTTTCCACTATTTTCGTCACTCAATGCGCATGCGCGGTCGTCATTTTGAAAAACTGAGCGGGGAAATACGAATAGTGCAGGCACTTCCTGTTAAAATGTCGTTGCGATCAGAAGTGTCATAAAAGAAATGCTTGTGAAAATATCACCCAAAACATCAATAAAGAATGTCGATAATATCTAATAATAATGTGCTTTGAAAAGTGTAAATCGTTTGACTCATAAGGTAACGGGCCGTATTATGGAACGGTTTTCAGAGTAACGAAAAAAATATCGTCAATTACAAATGCTTAAGTAAACTACTCAAAATAATCCAAGTATATTTTGAAAGACTAATATCTCTAGTACCAAAAACAAGTCGCAAAATGTTTATTCGTGATAATTGAATAAAAATAAAAGGGAAAATGTAAAGGCTTAGCATGTCCTTATGATGGAACACCCTTTTCTCACCATGTCCCTGTGCTCCACAAGAAATGTACCCTGTTTGGAACGGGTACCTATCATGCTGTGAAGCTTGGATCGAAGTGTACAAATGTATTGAAAGCATTAATAAATATCAAATAGTAACGTATTTATTAAATTAACATGAACATTTCGAAAATATAATAGACATAATATTTATTTATAAAACCAAGCGTTCAAAAATTAAATCAAATTGTGTAAATATATTCTATTTAAAAAATGATAATTTTGAAAAAAGAAAAAAAATTTCTCTCAGTTTAACATTTAAAAGATAAATATCAATAACTAAATATCAGAGTAAATGAAATAAGTACATAGTCCCTTGTTACTTTCAATCTTAGAACTTTCATTTGTTTATTTTTTATATGCAGTAAATACAAAAGAATTAAAAAATATAACACATTATAAGTATTTAAATGTATTTCAAACGCAATAACACTTCACATTGAAGCAACAAATGTACTCTTAAGGCTTTGAATGGTTATTTTTCTTGTTTAATCTTTTTTTGCAATTCATTAACTTTTTGCTGTAATTTTTTTTCTCTTCAGCAATCTCTCGTTTTTGTTGTAGTAAAGCTTTTCTTTTTTCAGTTTTTTCCAGTTTTAGCTTCTTCTGTCCTTCTTTTTTAAGTGTCAAATCCAACCAAGCATCAGAAGTTCCGGCTGATGGTAATTTTGGTTTTCCACTTGCCTCTAACTTTAGTCTTTTCTTTTTTGGTGAATACTCTGTTGGTAATGTGAAAGCATTGAAAAAAGCTCTTTTCTCTGAAAAAATATCATATCAGTTAATACATTTATTTATTCAAATATTATTTGTTAAATAAATTTTGTAATTAGGTAGGCTACCAACCTTGTTCTATGTCAGTATTTTCTTTATTTACTGAAGTATATGAAGCTACAGGGCTTTTAGATCCTGCGTGCAGTGAAGAAACATCAAAGTTTTGCCCTGAAGGCTTATTTGAAGTATCCGGTAGCTGATTTCTTTCATTTGCAGCACTGGAAACTGTTCGCTGAACATTTTCTTGAAGTACAACATAATGAGTGTTATTTGTGAGATTTGTAGTAGCTAACGAGTGCCCATCAACAGAATGTTTTGGAGAGTTATCATACACTTCATTCGATATATTCGAAATACCATTCGTATGCATTTTAGGGGTCAACGAGTGGCCATCAAGAGCATCCATTTGAAGAACATCAGATTCATGCTTCATTTCGTTCAAAATAATCTGCTCGATATTTTCATCCAAGGTACAGACACTGTGATTCGGTGATCTGTCATTATTTCCTGAACTATCATTCAAACTGAATTCTATAGAAGCATGTATGATTGAAAAATTAATACTTTTTTGTACTAATGTACACGAAGTAAAAATCAGTTTTTAAAGCTGTACGTACCTTGTGTATGAGTTTCATTTTCCTTTGTCGTGCCAATTTCGATGTCGGTTGATAGCTTACTGAGCCCATTTAAGGAGATAGCAGTGGGTGAAGTGGGTTCTATATAAGTACTATGTTTTAAATTTGTGCAGTCTGCTACAATAATAACATCCTCAAGCAACATGCTACTTGAATCAATCGGAGTTACATTCTCTAATTCTAAAATGACTGAACTATCCTTATCACTTGAAATCTTCTCATTCATGCACTTATTTACGGATACTAAAGAAACGCTGTCATTCAATACTGTAGTAGTTTGATTCGCATGCTCCACTTGAACCGTACTCCCTAAATTAATAAAAAATAAATTACGTTAAGATCATAAATGATGCATTTTTGTACATAACCTGATCCGTACTGATATTTTGTATAAATATTTCTCAAAAAATAAGATAATATTTTTTGAAAAATCTTATATTATAATTAAAACTTGTATAAACTTGTAAAAATCTTTCTGCATTTGATTAAAATAATTTATCAAAATTATTTTTGTATTTGATTAAAATGATTAGCCATCAAAAATATAAATACATTTTAAAACTTTTTTTTTCTAAAAGCTAAGATTAAAAAGTAAAAAATTTTTGTATATACTTAAAAATTTTTTCAAGTTGCATGATTCATAAATATGGATAAAAATAAAAAAATAATTCAAATCATTCACCGCAAGTCGCATTCTTTATCAAAAGCCAATACTCAAAAAGTCCTTTTGACTCTACATTTTTTGTCCACAACCTCGAAGTCTCTGCTTTTTTGAAATCTTCCAATAAATCTTTTGAAATGTTGCTCTCGAATGACTGTAAATGTTGCTCTCTCTTCTCAGTCACATTTTGATCGTCTCCAATAGTCTTTAAATGGATGAAAAGAGGAAATATCTAATGGCTGAATGATATGTGTTGAATCAGGATAGAGAGTAATCAGCTCTATTTGCTTTTCTCGACAAAAGTTTATGAGAGGTATTGTGAGATGCTATGAATGACCATCCATGTACATGACTACAGGAAATTCTATATTATTTTTCACTAGCCATGGATAGAAAACATTTGCCATGTATTCAGCAAAACTTCCTATGGTCATCCAGCCATTTTCCGATATGCCAAGACCCCAGTTACTGGGACAATTTTCAACAATCTGTTTTGGTATATCTTGTGCATATGCATATAAAATCATAGGCGGAGCAAGTGTACCGTCAGCATTGTAGTTGAAAAGAACTGTCATACTTTCTTTTTCATTTGCATCTACTTTTTCATACACTGTTCGGGCTCCTTTTTCTGTACATACTTTTTCAGATTTAGGTAATAAATGAACTTTAGTTTCATCGCAGTCGTAAACTCTTGATGGATGGATATTCAAAAGATCTTTACTTCCCAAGTATTGCTTGTTCTCTGCGAACCATTCTCTTAAATCTTCCCCCGTTACGTCAGCTCTATTTGCATTTAAATGCTGTGGAGTTCTGATGGTAACTGTTGGCCATCGCTTCCGAAAACCTTCATACCAGTGACGTCCTGGTCTTCCATTTGTAAAAGGAGTTTCTCGCTGCAGAATTGAGAGGTACAACTGGATTGCATCGAGCAGCTCAGTTTTTGTCGCAGGGAAAGCCGTTCGACCTTTTCTAAGAATCCAGTACACAACTTTTTCTTCCTCTTCTGCACTCAAAATTGTACGAGGGCCTGATGTAGAATTAACTTTCTCTGGAGACTTCAGGGCTCGGTGGAGAGACGTACAAGGGACCCCATGCATGACAGCAGCTTCACGGATAGGCATACCCCCCTTTGACTTCTTGAACAGTGAATGAGACTGCATAAATTGTATACAGTACTTATTGTAAATCTGTCGGATTCGTCAATTGTATTAATTTTTAAACGTTTCAAGTAACTTTAAAAATATTGGAAATCTTCTTATATTTATTTATATTCACGCATTCTTTGTAACTCAACTGCGCTACTTTTTTCTTACTCAAAATTGAAATTCTTAAAAATTATTAAAAAATAAAAAAATAAATTTTAAAAATAAATTGTATTATTGTAATGGAGCAAATTATGCATGTCGTAACTCACTATGCATTGTATGTATGAATCTATTGGAAGAGGGATCTTATATTTATAAGCGGGAGAAATCGGAGAATTGTCTAGGAATTGTCTGGGAGTTATCTAGGAATTGTCTGCGAATTTTGTGGGCAAAATTTAATAGACACCCTGTGAATTGCGCGAGACATGTGCATTAGATGAAAGATGGATTATTGGGAGGATTGGAAGCACTGATTCAAAGCTGTCAGACAACATAATCTAAAAATAAACTGGAGTGCCCCAAGAAGCTTATATTATTTAAACAAATACATATATTCTAAATTGAAAAAGAAAGAGTGAAAAGAATATCCAAGACCTGTAATATCCCTGGCTTGTAAAAATGCACAAATGCACGTGTATTACTAGTAATACAGTTTTTTCTGATTTATTTATTTCTTTTTCCCTTGCATTTTATAATTCTGAAGTATATTTCTGTTTAAACAGTTTGATTTTTACGAGGCGCCCATATATTTTTTAGGGGCACAAGTAGTGTGAACACACACACACACACATATATATTTTGATGCCCCAAACGGTATTTTCCATACCGCGACCTTGGGTACCCACACTGTTAAAAATGGAGAATAAAATCGACTCAGTATCGAATACATTTAACCCCGCATATTTCACTCCAGAGTAAAATAGAGTGAGTGAAAGGTTCTGAAGTGTATTCGGAGTGAATATGATTAATTCGCACAGTACAGAAACAAAATCCTAACCCATACTCAATCTGGAGTTAAAGAGTCGTGGCGGGACTTCTTATGGAGTTTAATGTTCGGAGCTGTATTCGCAGAAAACTTGCCAACACTCTCTTCGGAGTTGTTCGCCACATCATGGCCGCAAGTCAACGCGTCCGAAACTGCGAACTGAGAAAGACGAAAATTCTAATCCAGAATTGTAGATGGTCGCGGGTCGCATCAGAGAGGTTTGTTATTGAAAGTGAAATTTGTTTTCAAAAGTGAAATATGTCGTCGATCAAAAAAGTGAGTTCCGGCAACCAGACGAAGTGGGTGAAAATCTTACATCATGAATCAGAGTTGGGATTATGAATCATGGGATTATAATCAAATTGGGAATCAGAATTGGGAATACGTACGACACAAAATCTATCCTATTCCTAGTCTTGGAGTCTGTTTCTAACTACAAAATACTTCCTTCAGCATTACCTTATAGCGATATTTCCTGCTTGAGACTAACTCCTGATGGTGTCGTGGGACAACTAAAGGATCAGAACGGAGTTGATTGAAATAACTCCGGACAGCGCAGTTAGGGAGTTTTTTTCCAAGAGTTACATTTAAACTCGTCTTCTTCAACTCCACTTGCCGTTTACTCAAAACGGTGAGACTTTTATAGGGTATCCTTCGGAGTTGATTTTAACTCCACTTTTTTAACAGTGCAGTCCGCTACTGATGGCAGGATAGGATTAGAACAAAACTGAGGGAGTTTAGCCGTAAATGCTTTAAATTTAAAATTATTTAGTTTGCTATAGTTTGAATTTGAGATATGTGACGTGACATGAGGAAAGGGGGTTAGTGACCAAAAAATCGATTTTCTGTTCTTGATCGACTTACATATATGTATTAAGGAAATTCCGCTGAATCGATGAAGACCAATCCTAATCTTATATGTTTATAATAAACAGAGATATTGAAGTTAAAATTTGAACGTCATCACATGATCGAGTGCGAGGTGCCTGTTTTTAATCCCTCTTTTTCATGAAAGCGAATTTGATCGATATCCCTCTTTCCTTATTCCACGTCACATACACACAACATACAGTTGAAAACCGGTTTTAGAGATGGCTCGCACTGGCCTTGATTTTCAATCGGAGACTTCCAAACGTAAACAGTCAGGGCCGTGTGTACTATTTCTTAATATTACGCAATATACGCGCAAGAGTACCCACACACTGCCCTTTTACTTATACGCTGCTGGTGTTTCACGCTTGATTGAACACCCTCTCTCGATCCCAAGGAGCTCTACTCTCAGCCCGAAACCTCCGCGGCAACAATTTCGGAAGCAGTGAATCGGTGATCTCTTATATCGGAAGGTGAGTGTATGTATATAAACCAAATATTAACACTGGAAAAACTAATATTAACAATTCAGGGTGGCTACCAAACCATGATTTCAAAATTCCCTGACCTTTTCGTGACCAAGTTTTTATTTTTTGAGTAATTTTTAGATATGTAAAAGATTTAGAATGATCTAAAAAGATTTTAAGCAGGATCAATTGAATTAGTGTGATACGAAGAAAATTTAGATAAAAAAGAAAATTACACTATGAGTCCCTAGTAAATCCGCGAAATGTTATTCCGAGAATTGCGTTCTATGATCAGGGGCGCAAGGAGACAGAGAGTTGCACTCTAAACTCTAAAGCCAGCAAACTCGTCCAGTACCACACTAACAATGCGGGCGGTGCCACGCAAGCGTATAATTTCGTCAGTTCGCACGGTCCGAACTTCGCTTCATTCGCTTTCAGTGTTTACGTTATGTGTTACAAAAATGTCACAGAAAAAAAAGAAAAAGCGTTCATCCTTCAAAACAAACATTTAAAGAAATTTAATAAATATTTTTAATTACTAAGAATGAAAATCACATGGAAGTGGTTCATACGGACCTGACAGTTGACATTGAAGTTGGTCCGCTATATGTCCAAGGCCATTTAAGGCAAGAAACAAAGTTGCACTTATATGGGACTTTCAGTGTAATTGTTGATTTTCTATGCAACATTAAGATTATAATAATATTTGGATGTTGGTGGTAAATTGGCTTTAAGGTCACAAAAAATGAATTCAATGTATCATTGAGTCAGACGTTTCGGCCTCGATATATGGGCCCCAGTCAGTGATTTATTTCTTACAAAATCATAAGAAAGAAGTTGAATGTAAAAGGAACACTGAACACTTTTTTAAAACTATTTTTTCCATTTTCGTCTTTTTGATACCGTCATGCTTTCGGAGAGAGAGGCAAAACAAACCACATTCGAGGCCGAAACGTCTGTCTCAATGATCCATTGAAGTCGTTTTTTGTGATCCTAAAGCCAAAATCAAAAATTTCATTTTTCAACAAAATTTTACAAGGTATGAAAAAAATGTTAAGTAGCATAATTGTTCATAAGGGAAAGATAAATAAATATTGTCGAAATCATTTTTTTGAGAAGACGCGTACTTTCGGCTTTTAATGCGTTAAATTTTATCAAAATAAAAAAATTAATTTTGCAGTCAAATTATACAAGATACGAGAAAAACTAGATAAAAATTGTTTACGCAAAAAATATCTACTAATTTGTTGTTAATCAAGTTTTTGTAGAACACGTTTTTTTTGTTTCAATCGTAAAAAACATGAAAATTTTTTTATTTTTGGATAAACGGCAAAAGAAACGAAAAAAATCTACTATTATATTTTTGGCTTGGAAATTCATTTTTTCCGTTAAACATCCAGCCATTTAGTTGAAATTATAACCATTCTCTATTTTTTTTCTTTTTTTGTTAAAAAGTGATTTCCTTCATTGAAAATTTAACTACCCTAATTTCAGTTAAAGTATGATCGTTTTGAGTTGAAAAATCAACTATTTAACTTTTCATTGAGAGTTCATCTTTCTTGCTTGTAAATTCAACCTAAGGGTCCCAGGGCATAAGGGCATAAATACGAAAAGTCGAATTTCACAAGAGACACAAAAAATTCTCTCATATTAAAGTAGGTGATTTTTTAAAACAAGAAAGTATTTTCGAGCTACTACTTTGTTCTATTGAACTATGAAAGAAGCATCCTGAAAAAAGCAGCCACCTCAAAAAAAGGTCTTTAGTCCAGGCATTACGTCGAAAGTGAGTGAAATTTTTTTAGAAATCCCACATCCAATGTTTTCAATGAGAAACTTTTGTTAACGGGTCCCTTTTGACATATGAAAATTGCTAGAACAGATCAATCGCCAAGCCGGGTATTTTTTTCTTACAGTTCCAAAAGTTACTTTTGTGTGGACGGATAATTCTTATTGCATTTCAGAACAAAATATTAAACAGAAAAAAGAAAGGATACAAAATCATGAGAAAATTTTGTTGACAAAATACCTAATTATTATACGGAAAAGTGTTCCACAGGTGAGTGAAAGCACACTCAATTTGCTGTAATTAATGTAAAAGATATTAATTAAATATCTTCAAATGTTTCTTTGTTTTGAAGGATAAACGCTGCCTCTTGTTTTCCCGCGATATTTTTGTAAACATACGGTAAACACGAAAAGCGAATGAAGGAAGTACGGACCATGTGAATTGACGAAACTATACGCTTGCGTGGCACCGCCCGCATTGTTGGTGCGTTACTGAACAAGTATGCTTGCTTTAGAGAGCCGCTCTCTGCACGTCTTGCTCCCCTGATCAGCGAACGAAATTCTTGGAATAACATATTGCGAACTGACTTACAAGAGACTTTCAGTGTAAATCGTGTCAGGTTCAGTTTGCATTGATAATGCTAGAGGATGAAATTGAGTCTATAAAAATCCGCATACATCTGAGAAAAGAAAAGTCTTTCAGCCCTATTGATATGACCTTGGAAAGTGCACTCTTCCTGCATGGAGACACTTGGGCGTACCGTAAAGTAGAACTACGGTCCGATTTCGAAACTTTCGTCTCAAATAAGTGTATATCATTGATTTCTCATGTGTAATACGTCTTCTGCCATTCATAAATAAATAATTGTTTATAACAAAATTTGCTATCTCTACTTATGATTATTTTTTAGCTATTTTTTAGTATGTTTGTGGCAGGAGGGTGATTGTAATTGATTGAGAATGTGTGATATGTTTTTTTTTATCCATGAACAAATATTTTTATTATCAATTGTTTGTAACCATTCCTTTTGATGAATACGTTCTCTGCATTTAATTCCATAGTTACTCCACCGCTTTCGCAAGTCATAAAAATACAGTCACTCCAGAAAATTTTACCACACTTGGAAATCTATAATGCTTATCTTATACAAACACTTGATGTTTTGAGAGTTGTGCGAATGCGTGTTTATTCAATAATAAAAAAATTAAAAAAATTTTAACTCATGGTTGAAGTCTGTAATTCATTCATTTAACAAACTCAATCATAAATAATTTTAATCCATCAGTTGATTAACTATTTATTCTTCAATTACTTAATTTTAACGTATTGAAATATTTTATGAAATCATTGGAATAAGTTTTAGGTATATCCAATTTATTTAATCACTTCTTCATTTATTGACTTTTTAAAATAATGAGTTACATTTGATATGTAATAACTTTCAATTAATTCATTACTTACTTATTTTTAATGCGAAAAAACAGTCACAGCATATTATGTACAATCTACAGAAATCACTGCGAATTACAAGGGTCTTGGAGGTGAGTATGGAATTAAATGCAGAAAAAGTATTCATTAGAGGATATTGTTACAAACAATTATTACAAAACTATTTTTTTATCAATAAAAAAAACATATTACACATTTCAAATTAATTAATAATTACTTTTTTGCCACAAAAGTACTCAAAAAGTACTCAACAGTGGTTATAACACGATTATGTTGCAAACAATTATTATTAAAAATATTTGTTTATTCATAAAAAAACATATAGCACATTTTTACTTAATTACAATTACTTTCTTACAACAAAAGTACTGAAAAATGGCCAAAAAGTAATCATAAGTGGTGATAGCAAGATTTTGTTCTGAAAAATTATTCATTTATTAATGGTAAAGGACGTATTATACATTAAAAATTATTTGTATATACTTATTTGGGACAAAAATTTGGATTTATGGCCGTCGTTCAACTTTGCAGTATGCTCAGGTGCCTCTTATGCAGGAAGAGTGCACTTTCCAAGGTTATACCTCGTGATCTGTTAAGGCTAGGATACATTTTTTTTGAACTTATGCTAAATTGACTTCACTTTCATTTATTTTGTAAAAATTTTGACGTGGGATTCACAGGAAACGAGGTACTTTCCGAAAATACAACTTCTCCGTTCTTAGTCAAAAATTAAAAAAAATGGAAGTTTTGAAACCTTGCAATTCCCAAAATAATCGGACTCAAAGACTTTTCTTTTTTTAGATGTACGCAGATTTTTATAGACTCTATGTCATCCTTTGGCATTATCAACGCAAACTGAACTTGATACAATCTTTTTGAAAAAACTAAACTCCACTTTTTTGCCCGCAAAAACAGACAAAGATAGTCAAATTTTAGGGGTCATAACTTATGACCTATTATAGGTAGGAGATTTTTTTTTTGTAATTACAACAAATTGAGTCTGCTTTCACTCACCTGTGAAGCACTCTTCCGTATAATAATTAGGTGCAAAGGTACAAAGTTTTTTTGAGATGTAGTGATTTCTCGCTGATAATCCAAAAAAGGGGGGATTTTTCAATATACGAGCTCGAAACCCATGGACGATAGCGGATTATTTTTCAACAAAAATTGTCTTATAATTTTGTCCTCTCTCTTTTTCCTTATGGACATTTTGCTCTAAAATGCAATGAAAATTATTTTTCCACGGAAAAGTAAATTTTGGACCTGTTAAAAAAATCCCGGTTTGGGAATTGATCTGTTATAGCATTTCTGATATATCAAAAGGGACACCTTAACGAACCTGTCTCATCACAAACATTGACTGTGGGATATTTTCGGAAACCAAACTACCAGATGCCTGGACTGCTTGTCAAAGGTATGGCGCGTAAAAAGAACGCCGATTTTGGTTCGGAAAGAGTTGCATAATTTTTTTATTTTTTCATGAATTTTTTTCTATAAATGACTTTCGAGCTATTATCCAGTTCTATTCAATTTAGAAAGAAGCGCTTAAAATGGAACAACCATCTGCGAAAAAACCCTAGTCAACGTGCGGCGAGTTCTAAAAAAACGTTGGAACTGACACAGAAAAAGCTGCAGAATTTTTTTTTTTTAATTTCATAAACTTCTTGGATTTTTAAAGCAAATTTTCAAACTAAATGTCTGAAAAAAATCTACTTTCTATTTTCTTCATTTTCTTATATAGATAGCTCACAATGTTCTCTATAAGCCTTGGAAATATCAAAACGGGATCTCTCTTAGTTTTCGATAAATAATTAAGAATGTTCGCCTTGGTATGGTGTGCCCAGCGCCCGAGAATCTGAAGTCTGAAGTTTGTGCATTTATTATATAAAATCAAGTGACTTAACGCAAATCCACAGTTTTTGACCAATCAGCACCAAGTTTTGCACACATATTCTCTGGGCTTCCGGACAGGTCGTAAGAGTATGGGTGGCGGGGGGAAGATGGGGGGGGGGGCGCCGCAGCGCATTTAGACTTTGAGAAACTCCTACATGTTTATACGGTAGTCTCAGTAGTCTTATGGTTTTTGAGTACGTTTTTAATAATTTCTTCATAACTAAGGAAGATCCTATTTTGATATATACAGGGCTTGTAGAGGACATTGTAAGCTATCTGTAAAAAAATTGAAGAAAGTAAAAAGTGAATTACGAGTGATGAAAAAAACCTTAATATCACTGAAATTACTAAAGTTATGAGAGTTCAAAAAAAAGGATCAAAATTTTCAATTTTGAATATCTCCTAAGTTTTTAAAACTATTTTTCAACAAAAAAAAAATAGTTTTCAATAAAGTTTGTTGAATTTGTAGCCAAAGAAATAAACTTTTGACCGAAATAATGCATCTACAGTAAAAAAAAATGTTTATCAAATACATAGTTGAATTTTCAGTCCCAAACATGAAATTTTTACTAAAAATACAAATTTTGAACAAAGTAGATGAGTTTTCAACTAAAAAGATAAATTTTCAACAAAAAAAAGATCAGTCAATCAACGGAAGAACTTTCGACCAAAAAATTAAATATTAAGAAAAACGAATTTGGATCAAAAATGAAAATTTTCAATTACTAAAATTAACTTTCAATGAAAAAACTCATTTTCAATCACAGAAATGAATTTTCAACCAAAAAGATTAATTTTCTACCAAAAAAGTATAATTTTTAATAAAATACGTAAATTTTTTAGCAAGAAGTTAAATTTCCTACTCAAAAAACACTAATTTTTAACAAAATGGATGAATTTTCTACTAAAAAAGATAAATTTTCAACAAAAAAATATTCGCCCACGATTTTCTGCGCTCGCCGTATAATATATGTGTATACAAATAAATAGTTGAAAAGACGATTAATGATTACCTTAATGATTTACGATTGGTCTTATGGAGAAATGTGTAA